>JAEQBH010008459.1:0-102378 GCA_016808115.1 Tetrastigma voinierianum | reverse complement strand
GCGTCACGTGATGAATGAATCACGATGCACGAATCAAATAACACCCTTGCCCATAGGCGAGATATGAAACTGCCTGCGTATGGTAGTGATCTGCTGGCTCAGTCGGTGGTATGACGGCGTAGACACGTCCCTGAACCCCTAGTTATCCCTTTGCTTGTGAATTTGTCCTCGGCCTCGACCATTACCACGACCCCTGCGTCTGTGCGGCGCGGGAGGTGCTCGTACAACACCACAGGACGTCTTGGTTCCTCTGACCCATCTTTGGGGGTGGAGAACAAGCGTAATCCTTTTGTCCCTACGTGTTTGGGGTGTCGGTCCAAAACCACGAGATCCATGCCTCTGCCCAGGCGATCAGTTCATAGTACGGGCTGATGTGATAGAAACATGTCATCGGTCTGGCCAGGCCCTCGACTAAGAACCACAGAATGTGCTTGGCCCCGGTGGCGTGCAGACCCTCGTGAGTGGAGCCTTCGGCTTCTTTCGAGAACTCGAAGGCGTTTCTCTTCCTCTTCTTGCTGGCACCGCGTCTCGGATGCTCGGGTCGTTCTCTATCTCTCGCTTTCCCGATGATCGAGGGTTTGTGCGACCATCGAGGTCCATGTCTTGTAAGGTTATGCCCGCAATCTTGCCTCGGATGGACAACTGGCCATCCTCAAAACCTCGACTTTGGCTAGCGTCGTTGTACGTAATCATCCACGGCGATTGCCAACTACGTGAATCGGCTACGTACTCAGTGCGGTCATGATCCTGTCTCGACTCTCGAGGAACTCACGGGCCTTCGTATCTGTGAATTTGGAAATATTTCCCCATGAATAGTCTACGAAAATCATCCCATGACATAGTCTCCTGGTCCACAGGTAAGTGACCCACTCCCACGGATCACGGGACTCACCCTGTTTGGGGCAAACGGGCGTAATCAGAGTAGCATCGGAGGTGATCTCCGTTTGCACTTGGAGAATCCTCTCGATCGTGGGGACAATGGTCGGCTACCATAGGGTCCACCACTCCTGTGGCGTCGGATGATCGTGCCTTGAACCTCGGAGGTTCTTGGCACCTCCACGACCTCTATTTGCATCGACCACGTGTGGCGATGGCTCTCCCGCGACTTGCCATGGCCTCTGTGAAGGCCTCACGATCGAACGGGTGGTGCACGGCGGCCTTATAGTGGGTGACCTCTATGGAGCCTCGACACCATCACACATGTCGAATGGCGAAAGAGTTATTAAATTCCATGTTCATTATGTTTTCGAACCCCGAGTGCTCTTTGTTTCCACATACATTTACCACATATATAATTCACACACATGAACAATCCAAAGCATGCCTGAGAAACACAAAATGCATCTTTGTGATCTAATCATCCGAGTGGACTCTAAGGTAACCTCTTACTGAACGATATGACCATGATCACGGACATCCAGTTTAGAGCAGAAGTCCTTTATCACATCGAAGCTCGACACGGTATACAGTTGTGATGTTCTACTCGATATGACATGTTTACAGACCCATGCCCCAGGATCTAGGTATTCGTAGCCACCTAAGCTCGATGCTGGTAGACGCCCCAGATTTCGGGATCATTTTTTTTTTTTTTCATACAAAGAGTTCAATGTACTTCTCTTTTACATACCCGAAATATATGAAACTATATTGTTCACAACATATTTTTACGAAAATCTTGATCCAAGGCCTGACAGGCCTCCTTCTTACTCACGGCCTCGAGGAGCACTTAGTCTTCTTGTGTGCACGAAGGGGTCCCACGCCCAGGTGAGCAAAGCTTCGATAGTAGTAATCTCCCTCTGAGGGTTACTCCCCACCTAAGTGCACGTGCAATGATTGCATAGAAAACACATTGAAGTAAGATGCACACATGAATGTCGATGCATGAATGTCCTCGTACCCATTATCAGAGTTACTCAGGCTCGCACCTACTGGCAGTGTGAAATACCAGCGAATCATTTTATTCCACCAATGACCTTTTCCAAAAGCAAAGAGACTTTGTTTTCTTTTAAAAATTTGTAACCAAGTAGGAAACACCTCCAATGCACATTTGAAACTTGGTAAAATCGCGTGTGCTTAGTTATTTGTGGAGCCCACAGTTTTTCGGGTTTTCATAGCGCCAGGACACATGCTTGTGGATTCAACATTTTACGAACTTGCATGTAGGGAATCATGTCTAACCCGTGAATAACATTTGGGTCTTTCACCACAGAGAAGTCCTACCCCCATCTTACTATGCCAAAACACACTTATATTTATTTCCATTAGTTTCAAAACGATTTGACTCATTTGGACTCATCCCATTTCAGGAATCATCGATCAGTACCATACATAATTTTTGACCCATAGCAGGTGTACGTGACACTAACTGGTCTTAGATCCGTACCATGCACTCACACCCATGTCATCTGATCTTGATACATCACGATGCTATTATGCTAGTTGCATATACATAATGCCCATGCACACATATTCATGCATATTATCCATGCCTATTATTTAAGATTAAACTACTGTTAAAATGTCACACAACATATATCAACATGTCATATTCCACCTTGCATGTTATCAACTCAAGCCATATCTGACACATATCAACATGTCGATTTCAAATTGCATGTTATCCACTAAAGCCACAACACACAACTGAACTGGTCAAATAACATGCCTGATTGGACAATGTCCTCAGGAACATGGCTGCAATCTTGACTCAATGGGCTTTCCATAGAGTCAAAGAACACCCAAATGTCGAATTCGGATGAGAAGAGTTATGTTCCAGAAGTTGGGGTCATGACCTAAACTGTCGCCCAGGGCAGCCTACCTCCTCAGCTGGACGGCCATTTCCGGCCGGATCAGGCACCCCACTGCCCTTCAAGGGTCCATGGAGAGTTTACTCAATGGGCTTTCCATGAAGTCGAGAACACCCAAATCGGGTTCAAGCGAAGGAGATATGACGCCCCAGTTGGAGGTCGTAAGTAGTCAACTTTGACGAACCTTTGTTCATGGGCGACCCCTCTTGAATGACCACTTTGTTCAGTGCGACCCCTCCTTTGTTTGGCGACCCTTTGTTCATAGGCTGACCCCTCAGCATTTGTGACCCGCGTTCGCGGAATGACCCTCTTGGGCAGTGCTGTTCCATTAGTGACCCCTCACTTGTTTGGCAGCCCTTTTGTTCATGGGCTGACCAACATTGCCGACAAATTTGTTTGTGACCCATGTTTGGCGACCCCTTCTTTGTTTGGCGACCCGCGTTCATGGGCGACCACGTTCAACGACCTTTGTTTGGCGAGCCCGCTTGTTTGGCAACCCCTTCTTTGTTTGACCCGCTGTTCATTGCGACCAGCGTTCATTGACCTTTGTTGTGACCCCTTTTGGGCCGACCCTTTGTTGGACGACCCGCGTTCCGCTGACTGCATTCGCCCGACCTTTGTTGGCGAAGCCTTGTTTGGCGACCCTTTGTTCTGGAGCCCTCAACTTTGTTTGGCGACCACTTTGTTCATGGGCGACCCCTCTTGGGCTGACCCTTTGTTCGCAACCGCATTCCGCGACCTTGTTTGGCGACCCCTCGCCCGTTTAGTAGCTCGGAGTAAAAGACCATAGCAATTCTCTGAGAGTCAAGATAGAAGTTCAAAGCCTAACATCAAGTTCATTTGATGGGGCTACAACTTATCGAAAGTTCCACTTCAGTTTAGTTGGTGGCAACGATAAAGGACTATCTTAGTCTCTGAGAGGTCCCAGGTAAGGAATTGGCTTAGAATCAATTTCATTGATGAAGGCTCTGATTTATCGAAGGACTCACCACCACATTCACTTCTTTCCTACCCAATCGGTTCTAAATTCGGTTTATGTATTTTACCTCAATGTGGCGACTCTCATGGTACAAAAATACAACCAAACATTTCCACATGGGCATACACAACCACCATACCCAGGGTGAACCAAGGTACAGGAGGGCCTACCTCTTGGAGTTTGTCAAAACTCCCCAGACTCGGTTTCTATCTGACCACTTGTCGTAGGTTGAACTCTTCCTCTTGCTCCGCCTGAAACAGTCGGTCCAATCGTCGGGAAATTTAGAGGAGAAGGTGGGTCTCTGCCTCACATCACTCTCTCTTTTTTCCTCCCCAGGATCAGTCTTTCTCTGTTTAGAGCATGTTCCTCTAAAGCCTCTTGACACCTTCCTTCCCTTGTCTCTAACCCACATTCCTTCCCACTAAATTCCTCCATGCAAAGCTATCGAGACACCTAACATCCACTAGCATTTACCCTCATGCAAGACTACTTTCCTTAGACCACGTAGCTGTTGCATATCTATAGTGTGGGACCTCGTACCTTTGTCATTTACTCATTTGTCGATTGCCTGCATCGTGCAATTCCCAGTATCTCCCGAATTTGAAATCTGACATGGTAGCTAGATTTCGGGGGCGATTCAAGCCAGTGAAGTCTGTTTGTCATCAAAGACTAGAAAAAGTGGATTTTGGCCAAAGTGCAATTCTGGCTTTTGAAGAGTAAAATTTTCGGGTTTATGAAACGGAATTATCCTACACATAATTTGGAATTGGCTGCGATAATCGCTTTGAAGATATGGTGACACTACTTATATGGTGAAAATCACGAGGGGGTGTCTGATCATAAAAGTCTCGAGTATTTGTTAATGTAGAAAGAGCTTAATTTGAGACAACAGAGGTGGTAGGAGTTGTTCAAAGATTATGATTGCATAATAGACTACCACCCCGGAAAAGCTAACCTGGTAGCAGATGCCTTAAGCAGAAAGGCAATGTCAGCTTTGTTATTACGGCGTAGTGAATGGAAAAAAGTATATGATGGAGCTATATTAGCTCAATTAAAAGCGTAACCTGTTTTAAAGAAAACGATTATAGATGCTTAGAAAAATGATGAAGAGTTGTAGAAAAAAGGTAAAATTGGTCAGAGATAGTGATAAGACTGATTTTTCAATAAAAGAAGATGGAAGTTTGTATTTCCAGAATAGATTATGTGTGCCAGCTGATAATGAGTTGAAGAAAAAGTTGTTATATAAAGCTCATACTACGGTATTTACCATGCATCCTGGAGGTAACAAGATGTATCAGGATTTGAAGCAGTGTTATTAGTGGAAATGAATGAAAAGGGATGTGACAAACTATGTGTCCAAATGTTTGGCGTGTCATCAAATAAAAGCTGAACATCAAGTACCATCCGGTCTGTTAAATCCCATTCCAATTCCGCAATGGAAATGGTTGCCATGGATTTTGTGAGTAGACTTCCCCATACGCAAAGGAAGCATGATTCTGTATGGGTGACCGGTTGATGACTCGAGTGAGCCATTTTATACTAGTCGGGGATTGACTGGCTAAAAATTTATATGTGGATGAGATTGTCGGGTTTCATGGTGTTAGTTGGTGTGTGACAAGGACCCTAGATTTACATGATTAGAAGGAGTTCTGATTAGCATTGGGTACTCGTCTCAATTTCAATACAACTTTCACCCGTAGATAGATGGACAGTTTGAAAGATTGATTTGGGTGCTGGAAGATATGTTACGGGGTTGTGTTATGGATCTTCTTGAAAGTTGGGATAGGTATATTCCGTTGATGGAATTTTCCTATAACAACAGTTATCAATCAAGCATTGGCATGGCACCATATGAGGCTTTGTATGACTAAAAATGACGAACTCCTGTATGTTGGACAGAATTGAATGAGCATAAAGTGATTGGTCCAGACATAGTAAAAGATACAGAACAGAAAGTTCAGGTTGTTCGGCAAAGGTTAAGGTTCTTAGTGATCAGTGAAAAGTCATATGCAGTTTGAGCGGAAAGATATTGAATATGAAGTTGGAGATAAGGTCTTCATGAAGGTATCACCATGGAAAAAAGTAATTAGATTTGGAAAGAAAGGGAAGCTGAGTCCGAGGTTCATTGGCCCATATGAGGTTTTGGAGAGAATCGGACCAATGGCGTATCGTTTGGCTCTCTCTCTAGAGTTAGCCAAATTGCATGACGTATTTCATGTGTCTATGCTGCGGAGATATCGATAAGATGAATCACATATCCTGCTCGTGCAAGAGGTGCAAGTGCATCAAGATTATTCTTATGATGAGGAGCCAAAAGCTATATTAGCTCGAGAAGTGAAACAATTGCGGAATAAACGGTACGGTGGTAAAAAGTGCTTCATGACATCATGGTATGGAGGAAGCACATAGGAGCTAGAGACAATGATGAGAGTTCGGTATCTGCTATTCAATTCCAAGTATGAATTACGAGAATAAAATTCTTTTAAGGGGGGAGGGTACTTAACACTTGATATATACATAATAGTTTATTATGATTACAGGGTAATTAAAGCTAAATATATGTTTTGGGTAATTAAATGATTAGAGAAGAAGGACATAGTGGAATTATTAAAAAGACCAAGGGTAATATAGTAATTTAATAGTCAAGGACGTAAATGGAATTGTTTAAGAAGAGTGTTGTCTAAAGTTTGAGATAAAAATTATAAAAAAGGAAGTTTGAAGGGCTTAAGAGTAAAAGAGGGGAGGACTAATAAGAGAGAGACACATGTCTCTCTAGAAAAATCTAGAGAAAAGGAAGAGTTAAGGCTTAAGCTTTAGTTGGGTGATCGGTTAAAGAAAAAAAAAAAAAGAGAAAAGAGAGAAAGAGAGAAAAAAGGAAGAGTAAGTGAGGGAGAGAAGAAGAACCTGCCCTTTGGCTAGGGTTCTACCATTTTTGTTTCTCATTCTAAGCTTTGTTTTCAGTAAGTATTTAAGAAGAAGAGAAGAAGAAAGAAAAAGAAGGAGATAGAGCTTGAGTTGGCCAAGGAAATTTAAGGTATGGGATTTCCAATCTTGTGGGTTTGTTGTATATTTTGAATTTCTTGGTATTTTTTGTTTGTTGAGTTCTTCAAATGATGAAGAAATTGGTGTAAGGAGAAGTAGGGTTGGTAAGGGTAGATGCTGTCAAATTTTCCCCAAACCCTAAGTGAGTTATTTGGCCATATATTAGCCTAGAGACCTCCTAATTGGGCGATTCAATTTGAAGAGATTTAATTCCCTTAGATGAAAATGAATTGAAGATCTCAAGGTGAGATTATTGGCATAAGGCCTGAATTTAGGTGAAAAGTTCAATCAACGATTTGGTCATTGATCGGACCGGTCTTGATGTTTGTGTCATATCTTGAGTTTTAGTGATTCAAAATAAGTGATTCTAATTTTTGGGTAAACTAGACATCTAGGAGAACAACTTTCATGAAGAAAGTGTAACCAAATTGGTGCCCATTGTTCCCATGAAGTTTTTCAAAGTAAGGGAACAATTCTGTGCCTGAAAACTATCTCGTAGTAGTCTGGATATTAGGATCATATCTCCAAAATTAAAAGTCCAAATGACATGATTTTTAAACCATAGGAAACTTAAGACATAGGGGTATATTGGGTTAGAAGATCACTTTGTCTAACAATCCCATTTATAGGGTCAAAATTGTAGTCGAAAATGGACTTGGGAGCTGCCTCAAATTGTTCAGGCATAATTGGTTATGGAAACTAAAATTGTATAAAGGCTATATAAATTTATTGTTATATGAAATAATGCATCATAGTAAGATGATCATGATAACATGTGTTATGGCTACAGGAGAATACGTATATTTTTTTGTTGTATGAAAAAAGTGCAAAGTCTGATTCGTGTTTATAGAGATTATTTGATAATGAATATCTCATAAAGTATACATTATATACTCCAGTAGTTGGCTATGTATATGAGATATGTTTTATGATATCGAAAGATTGTTAAGAAAATATAAATAAAGCGATTGCTTGCTTATGGCCAGGGTAGTTGGATAGATAGGCATGCTATGGGATAATCTTTTAACATATAGTTTACAAACAGAGTGCCCCGTTAGGGTTGATGACATGGATCTCCTTTGGATTATTACAGGTGGCTGGGTGGATTATGCAAATCTGATCTGATTTATAAATCATTATCTTGTACAATGATAATTTAACCAATTTTGCTAATTAAATCCATGATCTACTTCTTTGGAATATGTGAGGCAAGACAAGAGATGAGATGAAAATTTTGTAATGTTTATAAAATGACATAAAACATGGAAATTACATGAAATGAAAAATGTAATGAAATTATAAATGACAAGATATAAGACATGAAGCATAACTCATAAGGCTAAAGATTAATGAATGTTATGAATATGCAAATAAATCAATTAGTGGAATTATTATGATTTATTATCTTATGTTGAAATGTTAGTGATAAGTGGTTGAAGTATTGTCATATATGGTTAAATGTATATGTATATGTATAGTTAGATGCATTTGTACATGTGTTTTGTGGCGATCGTTATAGTGGTAAGTCCATATTTATAGATCCCGGCTAAGTTATAAATCTTAGCAAGGGTGTTTATCAGGTGTAGGTATGTATCGGGGGTGCGGGGTGATAGTACCAGACATCCCACATTGTAAGGGAGAAGCTGGCACAACGGTAGGTGCCCATCAATGATGTTTTGGTTTATTTTCAGATGATATACATATATTTTTGAAAACAATGAAAAGTTTTGTAAATAACGAAATTGAATATGTTGATCACTCCAATTTTGGGGTATGATATTATTTTCCAATATGATAATTTATATTTTTTTTATAATTGTTTAGAATGATGTAAGTTAACAGGTTTTTGTAACACTGAAATATACCTAGTGGGTTTTAAACATGTTTAGGGTATTTGTAAGCATAATTTATTTGTTTCGTGAGTTAAATGCTTAACTTAGGAGACGAGAGACTTGGGAAAGTTACAAAACTTAAGGACAAAATTGTAATTTGTCCAAAAAGGGGGCTTAAAAGTCATAATTGATGAGAATAGAGGCCCAAATAAAATATTGGAAAGTTGAAATTCAAATAGCCAAGAGATGGAGGGACCTTTTTAAAAATAATGAAACTTAACCCAAAAATGGGTTTTTAGAGGGCCAAACAAGGGCCTTAGAAACATGGGTTTAAAGACCAAGTTGGTCTCATTTTGGGGGAGGAGAAAAAAAACGTGAAAGAGGGAAGAGGGGAAGAAAGAAGAGGAGGAGCTCAGCAGGTATGGAACTACTAACCTTGAGTATGGAACTTTTAGTTTGTGTATGGATCTTTGGTTTTGTATGGTTATTATCTTGTCAAAACCTAGGGTTTGTTAGGATGAAATCCTAACCAAAGGTAATATTGAAATTAGGGTTGTTTAAAACTCGTGGCACAAGATAGTTGTAGAATCCTCTCTCTTAAGTTGGATTCATGAGATTTTAATTGTAAGTAATGAGTTGGGTTTAGAGTAAACCTAATTAATATTCATGTTTTTGTTGAGGATGGGTCACCAACCCATATTAGAGAAGGGTTTTGAAGAAATTCATGAAAGAATTTTTGAAGAAACATATGAAAGTGAAAGATGAATTGAATAGAAAGGGAGATTACAAGGTGAATTAGAAGTGTGTTTTGATGTGTGTTTGAAGAGTAGCGTTGATTGGGTATCAAAATATGGAAATATGGAACAAAATACACATTTTGGGCACTTTTCGGAGACTTAATACCGGTACAGGTGGGCTGTACCGGTACAACTTGTGTTCTGGTCGTTTTTGGCCAACTGACGCGGTACAAGTTAGACATATCTCCAGTACAACCTGTTCTGCTTTCAGTTTCGACCAGGTTTGTGTTTGGCCTGCTTGTTCAATTCTTATCCGATTTGAGTGATTCAAGTGGCTACGTAAAATAGACTTCTAGGAGAACAAAAATTAAAGAATAGGCATTGCCAAATTCTGATCCTAAGTGGCCTAAAAATTCACTCAAAGTGGGGTCATGTGCAAGCCAAATTCTGGTTCCAGCTTTGAACATAGAGAAGTCCGGGTTGTTTTGGACGTAACTTGAGTTCCGGTGCTCCGAATTGGGTGATTCCAGTTGAAATAGAACCCTTATCACCTTAGATTTAAATTATTATAAGGACATAGTGTCAAAATATGAAGTTAAGACCCCAGAAAAATGAGTAATACAAACTGTCCCTAGAAAAATTGGTAAAATGACTAGTTGGCATGAAAATGCCATAACTTTAGTTTGGATGATCCGATTAGTTGATTCCAATTCCTAAAGTAAAGTATTATATTCATAGGAATAAGAATATATGAATGAGGTGTGATTCCACATATCATACTTCAAAAAGTGAAGTGCCATATGTAATAGGCATGAAACAAGGAAAATGTAGAAAATGAAAAATGTAAAGATGTGTTCATGAAACATGAAAATGATTATGGAAAATGAAAATGAAAATGAATTGAAACATGAGAGGCAATATGTCATGAACACATAATCTTGATTATTGATATATGATTATTATCACATATAACCAGAAAATGATAACAAATGATAAATTATCGAATGGTATACGTAAATGAATTATGAATGGGTATATGAAGGAGTATACGTGAATGAATTTATGAATGAGTGTATGAATGAGTATACGTGAATTAGTATCTTTACGTAAATGAATTTATGAATGGTATATGAATGAGTATCGTGAATGAGTATCGTAAATGAATTTATGAATAGTATATAAAATAAGTACATAGATTGAGTATATCTTTGAAAAGATAATCTGAAAGTGAAGTGGAATTGTGAAATGTGATTATGATCGGTTATAGATACTAATTGTGAAATATATATAGAGTATATATATATTGATTTGAAATATGATTTATTCGAAATGTTTGTCACATATATGCATGTACATGTATTAGAACTATAAGTGAATTACCATATAAAAGTAAATGATTTGAAATGTATCATAAAATGGCCAAGCCATGGCGGGGATTCCGCAATTTAATTCGTCATAGAAGAGTGCTTAGTAATTGCTAAATGAAATCATTGCTGCGAATGACAGACGGACGGGGATTCCCAGTGAATGCATCGTGAATATGTCGATTTCTATAACCCGTATGTGAGGCGGTAATATTTGAATCTGAAATCACATTACTCTTGAATGACAAACGAGTGATTCCCAGTGAATGCATCGTGAATGTCGACTTCTATATGAACATATGTGAGGCGATAATGGTGAATGCGAAGTCACATTGCTCTTGAATGACAACAGGCGGGATTCCCCGAGTGAATGTCGTGGATATGGAAGCTTCTATAGCCATATGTGAGGCAGGTAATAATTGGGTGTGAAATAACATTCTTCTTGGATAATGAGCTTGAGTGAGTTCCCAGAGTGAATGCGCCATTGAATGTCGACTTCTATAGTTATATGTGAAATCTAAGCCCAGATCGCGAAAAATGACATTAAAAAATTGTATTGTTTAAGTATCTTTTACATTACGGACATAGTAAAAGGCATCATTTTATGCAAATGCATTTTGTTAGTCTCTTGAAATGTTAAGGGTCTTTTAATTATAAGTGTTTTATGGGATTGCCCAGAAAGAAGTGCTTTCGTAATTAAAAGTCTAAAATGGAATAACATAAGCAAATGTTTTGGAAGAATGGTGAAAGCGTCGAGATGGCAAGGCTCCAGCTTGGATCCCTCAATGAATTAGTCGAGAGTTAGATTGTGCCACTTTTGAAAAAGAAAAATTTAATAAGAGCGAAATAAATGTTTTGATTGAAAGCGTCGAATCTCGCCCCAGGGCTCCGACTCACTTTTGAAGGCTGAAAATTAATAAAAGCGAAAACTAAAGGATTGCGGGCATCCCGGATCACGAATGTAATTTCTAAAGGGAGTTGATTAATGGCGGTAGTATTAATGATAAGAGTCTAATGAATTGGTATTAGTACGATTGACTGATATGTATTTAATATGACTTGATATGTTTCGATGTACCATTGTATAAGTACAAGTTTGTTTTGAATACGATCTAATATGACATACATGTAGAAGATATGAATTGAAAACTTGTAAAAGACATGATACATGGAAGTAATACGAATAAGATAATGATATGGAATCTGAAAAGGGCAAAAATCTAAATGTATAAAATGAGATGAGTTAGAAGTCACATAAGAATGAACTTGATATAATATAAGTAAAAGTAAAAAGATAGTGATAGCGATTATTGTTGTTAGTGCGTTCTTGTCTATATGTTATTAGCGTAAAACATACAGATTATTAATCAGTGTAGATCTTGAAGAAGGAGATAAAGAGGGCGGGACATTCCACACGGCGTGGGCCATCTCGAGAGATAGGTGCTCACCGGCGCTGTTATGATGTTGTTTTAGATATGTATTTGTATAAGTAAATGGGACTTAGGCCATATGTGTATAAACTTTAATGGATACACGCTCGGTGGTAGTTCATTAGTAAATGTAAATGATTGTTGGTTATGAAAAATATTGTTTGTATAAAAAAAACGGTAGAAGTCGGTATATGGTTTTGCACCGGCCGGTTGGTCCTTGATCGAATTCGGGCCAAGGAATCGGCGTGTGAGTTTATAGTTCAGTTTGCTGACACGCTGACACGGAGTCTGGGTTGGGGTGTCACAGGAAGGGATATTGGGAGTTGAAGAAGTTGAATACAAAGCAAGGCTAGTTTCCAATGGTTATAGTCAGATTCTAGGTATTGATTTTACAGATGTGTTCTCTCTAGTTGTAAAGCATAGTTCTCTTTGAAATTTTCTTACTATTGTGGTGATGCATGATTTTGAAGCTTGAGTGGTTGGATGTGAAAATTGCTTTCTTACATGGAGAACTTGAGGAGGATATCTACATGCAGTAACCTAAAGGTTTCGTGGTTTCCAGTATGTGTGTTTGTTGAAAAAGTCCCTTTATGGCCTGAAACAATCTATTAGGCAATGGTACAAGAGATTTGACTCATTTATGATTTCTCACAAGTTTAATAGATGAACTTATGATAGTTGTGTCTACTTTAGAAGTTATGATGATGATTCGTTCATATATCTACTCTTGTATGTAGATGACATGTTGATTGCAGCCAAGGAGAGAGGAGATTCGAAGGGTTAAAGCCCAACTTAGTAGAGGGTTTGAGATGAAAGATTTGGGAGCAGTAAAGAAAATTCTTAGGATGGAAATTCTCAGAGATAGACAGGTAGGCAAGTTATACCTAAGTCATAAATGGTACATTGTGAAAGTTCTTCATAGATTCAACATTAATAATGCCAAGCCTATTAGTACACCATTAGCAACTCATTTTAGGCTTTCATCCGCTTTATCCCCATAGTTAGAAGATGTTGATTATTTAGAGTTCCATGCTCTGTGTAATGGGATCTCGTATAATACCTGAAGGTATTCCTCTAGGTATCATATATTATTAAATGTTGTTAATGAATTAAAGGAACACTTGGAAAACGATTCAGTGGATATTTAGGTACTTGTGGCCAGCTTTACGATGTTTGTTTGCATTTTGGGGAGGACTAGAGATGGTGAAATTGGAGTACGTTGGGGGTTTCGATTTTTTCTAGAATCTTGATGAAGATCTCTTATTTGGTATGTGTTTACTATTGGGTTGTGCTATCGGTTGGAAAGGCTACTTTGCGAGACTACAATTGTGTTGGCCAGGCTGCAGAGGCGAGAATATATGTATTACGGATGTCACGCACAGGAAACTCACCACAGGGGCATGATTGTCATTTACATGGCAGAAGGCTCGAAGTCTTAGCCTCTGACCCTTTCTTTCTTATGGCAGTTGAGTCCGATTGCAAACACCTTCTCGAGAGTAATGTGCAACTCTATATCACAAATTCTCGTATCCGAAATTCCATACTAACAAATTTTCTCTAACTCCCTCAACATTCATGTATGGATGCAAATGTCAGGAATAAATATTATATCCTTCTAATCAGCACGAGAACAAATAGTCAAATGAACATAAACTCATCAATTAAATAAGGTCCATGGATTTCAAAATCAAATTCTTAATAATGATATGATTCCCATCTAGCTAATCTTTCTTCACAATTAAATGTGCTTGAAAAGATGTCAATTAATGAGAGTGAGTTTAAAGCTCAATAAGAAATACTAATACAATTTTATGGATAAAAAGGTTTCCAATAATATGACAAATAGGAGATATTTTTCTTTCCACAAAACCTTTGTATTCAAATGTGGTTATTCATTCAAAAATTTCCATCAAAACATTCTCAAATCCATTTCAAATCGATTTTATATCAAATATGATCAAAACAAATTCAGATTAAAACAATTTCATATCAAATTTAAATAGAACATTTTCATATCAATCTCAAAATCAAATATATTTTATACGGTGACAAAATATCGAATGGTACTTGTCATGTGGGACTTTTCAAATGGGCCCCAATCATATGAGACTTTCGAATGGGTGGGTTAATGGCAGGTGTTTATTTTAAAGGTGGGCGGAACCAAACAACTACTAGTGCTGGCCAACCTCTAGCAAGAACCGCCCAGAATTTAGGGTTCAATCGATTATAACCCACCAAAAAATGTAAAGGTCAACTATTATTCCTATTGACAATGGTCGAATAGTGTAAACTATTATTCCCGTTGACATGGTCAAACTAATCAGAGTAAAAAACATAATTTCAAAATTCAATTCACAAAACATAATATCTCCACAATTTTCCATTTTCATAACAAAACAAAGTATCAAAATCTTTTATACAAAAAATCCTGTTGATGTGACAATCAAAAGGAATAAACACAAATAAAACTTTTCATTCAATTTATATAAAAAAGACGAATAAATATATTTTTGAAAATCTTATATAGATAATCTTTCTGTAACGTATAAGATATTTTCTTCTGGCGTATTAATATCCTTACTTTAAAAAGTCTTAAGCCTTGAAAGAGTTAAAGAATTTCATCTTAAAGAAAATTTTCCTCATAACAAGGAAAAACTATCATCATTAGTGTTTATCCTAAAATTATAAGTTTAGGGATCCCTAAGACTTTCCTAATTTGATATTCTGCTTAACAAATTATTTTAACTTTCTAATCTATAATAATAAAAGTTTATGGGTTTCTAAATATTTTATAAAATTTGTCATTTATAAAATTTTTTCTATCAACATGATTTTATAGTTCACCTCAAACATATTAACAACTTTTCAAATGATAACTATTTAAATTAGGTTTTTCAAAATTTTATAAAACTCGTAGTCCTTTTAGATCTTATTTCAATAATTTATTTATTTATTATTTTTTGTACTCTTAATCTGAACTATAAATCTTTTACTGAAAATATCTTAATAATATTTATAAATTATATTATTACTTAATAGTTATCTCAAATCTTATTTACTAGCAACTATCACATGACAACAAGTATTATTAACATATCTTCTATTATATAATTGCTCAAAATTACCCTAATCACATTGCTTATCTAATTGCTCAATATATATATATATATATTTTCAAGCATCCATTACGACTAGAATTTTTTTAGACATCTTATACTTAGGTTTTCAAGACCTACTTTATGAAATTTTTAGTCATATTTTTATTTGTGATATTAATAAAAACAATGTCCATCTTGGCTTTTACTATGCCTGTTTTATCTTTTCAATTGAACCAATCAACATCATGACAAGATTCCCCTTTACTTTTCCTTCTTGCACACACATAGGGTTCATCATCCTACAATTATTCCTTGTTTTTTAACCCAACAACTAACACTTTTGAATTTTCAAACTACATCTAAAACACACATAAGAAGTAACTATCATGACAATTCCCCATTTTTTTTTATTCCAATCATGACTTTACCTTTAAAGACTTATTTTTATTTATTTCATTCACCTTTTCAATCCAAGATCTTGTTTATTTCTTCAAATGTCAATTTCTATACAAATTTCAAAACTTTTTTAATTCTTAGATGTACATATTTCCATTAAAGAACAAACTGAGTCATGACTCCTAAATATTTGTTCTAAAACCTAAATAAATAAAATCGCATGATTTATTTTAGTACGAAAAAGAAAAAACGAACCATCTAAACTGACGGAATCATCTGATGGAACTAAAAAAAATATAAAACCTATTCAAATTCAAACTAAATCATGTTTCTTTCAAGGTTCTATTCAAAATCAAGGAAAAATAAATAAATTTTCGGATTTAGAAACTAAATACATAAATTAACTAAATAAAAGTCTTACCTTTCAAACTCTTATTTAACCCTATATTCGACGTGTGACACCCCATTGGGGGTCCCGTTGACCGCTACGTCAGCTGTGGAAACACAGTGTCGTATCATGAGACTATCGTAGATAAAATATTGATAGGGCCCATCATCCCATACTGTCCATACGGTTTACAAGACCCTTATTTCTAGATCTAAGGACATACATAACTCCTAATACAAACATATATTAAAACTAGGTCGTTTCTAATATATACCTGAGAAACAAGAATCAAGGCCATAGTCGCCCGCTTCATAATCCAGGCCTCTAAGTGTGTTCGTGCACTTTTGTGCACAGTCTGTACGAAGGGGTCCAGCGGGGTGAGCTAACACCAGTAGAGATAAATCCTATAATCTTCTGCGCGCTGGAGTGCTGTCTGATGATCATTTCATAGTCAAACCCGGCAATAAATATGTACATACATGTTGTATTATCATGGAAAAAAAACTACAGCCATGTATGAGACGACACTCTACATGCCTCATGTATCGCGGGTCAACCTCGACCCACCACCCAATCTGAGTGCCAATGGGAATCATCTCAAGTCGATCCAGACTCCCATCTCACAACAGTAGTCTATCGACATTTATTTGTCGTTTAGTGTCTTTTGGGCAACAGAACTTTAGGGATCTGCCCGGGTCTCTTACACCCTAGGCATTTTGGGCTTTCACGTAGATCTGACATCTAACGGTTTTGGGGCTTTTCACTTGAGGGGTATCTATCCTTGCCTGTACTTTCACTGAGCCACATTTTATTTCCATTTTAGTTCACTGCTTGTGGAACTTCAATTGGACTTCGTCCCATTCCCCAAACCCACACGATTCAACACGAAGCGTAGTGCCAAATCAATATCATGTACACACTCTCATGTAATGTGGTGTTCTGACACACTGATAATGCAATTTATTACCCGCTGCCTCAAACCCATGACGATGTATGAAGACTTCTACATGGACATTACCACACCATACACTATGTTGGTAATGTATGAACACTCATGTCTAATGCACACAACATTTCATATATTTAACATACATGAAGTCATGTTAATATTTCACATATTCGAATCGATTACATCACATGGCATCTTATTTACATCTTTTACATCATTCGGTTCATTCGTATGACACATCATTTAAGCATGTATTTAAAATGAATTAACCATTACTTAGGCAAGTATGCACCATAATTCATATTCACAGGCGAGACATAGTATGTCGAGTCCATACAACCGATGCATATAATTATTTGATCTTTATCACACATATTTTCACATTTTTAGTATGTCATTGAATTTATGGCAATAACACACATTAGTCATTTTCGAAACCGTAAATCAGGCCATGCTTGGCCTCGAGGAAATAATATGGACTTGAGTCGAAAGTCTAGTTTTGTAAATATCACACAAAACATCGAGACGCAATTCCACAACTCGGGCAACTATACAGTCCCAACATTTAGTTACAAACCCATTACAGCGAAGTTCAGGAAACGAGCGGACCATTCCTCAGCGTCCGTGACTGACCCGATGTTCAGCTACACATTTTGGCTAAGCACTTTATTTTATTAAATTCTAGACTCAACGAGCTTTTCGTAGAGTCCAAGAACGCATGAATCGGAGTTCGGACGAGAAAGTTATGGCCGTCCAAAGTTGACACGACCGATTCACAAGGGGGTGCGGAAATTTGGGCACACCCTCATTGCCATTTCTTTAGGGATTTTCTTTGTCTAGAAACCTGATAATTTGGTTTGAGACCGAGTCAAAAATAATGAAACGATCTTTGACCACCACACACAATCCACAAACACAACATCTGGTCGCTGGAGCAAGACGAAACCCCGTTAGGCTTAATTTACTGGCCCTGAGGCGTAAAATAACCGGAGTAGGAGGAAACCTACCTCTTGTACTTGCCGGTCAGGTTCTTTCTTGGTCAGTGCACTCAGCGCACAACACTCCTTCCTTTTCCTCTTTCTTTTTCCTCTCTTCCTCTCCTTTCTTCTTCTCTTTTCTTCTTCTTTTCTTTCTTTTCTCCCCTTTTCTCTTTTCCTTTCCTCCTTTCTCTTTCACCTTCCTCCTCGCTTCTCTTTGTTGCTCCCCAGTGAATTTTGCTTCCTCCCAATCATATTATGTCTTAACATGGCCATGCATGATGACACATGGCATGCCATGTGTCACATAGCTTTCCATGGCTGCCACACACATAGCTTTCCATGTCATCCACTCACATAGTTTTCATGTGTCTGCGTGGCTCGCCACGTGTCGCGTACCCGTTGTCCAATACGTGAAATTAAAACATATCAGATTCAACGAGAGTCGACAAAATGGCTAGATTTATGAAGACGATTCTTGGTGCAATGGTTTTGTCATCAGGATCTAGAAAATCCCAACTTTCGGATTATTAGGTAAATTACTAGTTTTGCCCTCTTTTTTTTTTTGAAAAATTTAAATTTAAAATTTTTCACGGGTTTCCTGTGACGTCTTAGGTTTTGAGATTCCTCTTGAAATTATTGCTTCAAACCCTAGATTATGACGATTTAGGTTTTCTATGGTTCCATGCAATTAGGAGAAGAAGGCTATGCAGAGAACACAAAAGACTTTATTAATAATATATTCTTTTTTCTATTTATACTTAGGGTTCCTTAGGAGAATTACCCTTATACCCTTATTTTAATTTAAAAGAATTATATATTTTTTTCTGCCTTTAAAAAAAATACAGGTATCATAACAGAAGCTTGTAAGGAAGCTATTTTGTTGAGAGGCTTGCTTGATGAAATTTGTGGTGATTTACAAACCACCACAGTCTTTTGTGATAGCCAGAGTGCCATATTTCTCATGAAAGATTAGATGTTCCATACATTGATGTTCGTTACCACTTTGTTCGTGAGGTCATTGCTCATGGTGGCATTGTTGTTAGCACAGTTAGCACTCATGATAATCCTGCTAATATGATGACCAAGATGCTTCCAGTTACAAAGTTTGAGCATTGCTTGAACTTGGTTGGTGCTCGTTGCTGAGTTTAGCCCTTTAGGGCTTTTTGTAGATGTTGGATTTTTTTTTTTTTTTTTGGAGACTGGTCTTTTTCGTTTTAGTTCCCTTCGTGGAATTCATGTCAAGGTGGAGATTGTTAGTGTCGGTGACCCGAATTCTTAAGCCAAAGATATGAAGGAAGAAATATGCACTCCAAAATAGGGGACTTGTTGCACACACGCTAACTTATCGCGGCAAGCACATATTCTTCACGATAAGCGATCGTTTTCTCAAGTGGCACTCGTACTGACTTGTCGTGACAAGCAAGTGCTTGTTGCGACAAACAAGCCCTTCATCAGTTGTTCTCTTATTGACTTATCGTGGCAAGCACCTGCCTACCGTGACAAGCAAACGCGTTTTGCTTCTTCTTCACCGACTTTAATTTGCTTTAGAGAGGCTGAGAGCATGGAAACTCTCTTTTTCTTCCCTTTTTTCCTCCTTGTACCTTATTTGATATAGTGAATTTATACTTTCTCTACTCGTGATTTTTCCCTATTTGGGTTTCCACGTAAATCTTGGTGTTCTATCTCTTTCGTTGTTGTTTGATCCATTATTAATTTTATAACATGGAGGTTCATAATTACAGAAGTGTTACTATTTACAATCATTCCAAGGTCAAAATGTCACAAGTGTGTCCTTGTCATGGAAGCAGCAATAAGGTAAACAATTTTTAGTTCCTAAGCCCCTTAGCCTTCTCCATTTTGGACCTTATCATTTTATGGCTAGTGTAAGAAAAGACCATCTCCATCTAGCCATATGAAGAGCATCATACGTTGTTTCCTAACACAATAGAGGACTTTTATCAAACAGGTTATGGTCACACAAATATTCAATTGAAAGCACACAGATAATTGATTTTATTTTATATTTGAGTGTAAAAATATTTAAATTTTTTAAAATTGATAATAATTTTTTTTAATAAATAAATTTCAACTAAAAATTGATAATATTTTTTTCTTAATCTAAAGGTGAAAAGGTAATACTGTAGATAAAATTTAAAATATTGTGCCATTTTATTAATACAAAATACAAAACTAGTTAACTTTGAATCAAATAAATTCAAAACCAATATTTTCATATCAATGACACTTGTAAAAGTGACAAGGTTTTCAATTTCCAACACCTAATTCCTTGATATTTTTTAAGGTGTCAAAAAATTAAAGTACAATTTTCTACTAGCATTAACAATGGCACTTCTAATAAGTGCCATAAAAAATAAAAAAACATATACCAAATAATGACGTTTTAAGCAAAAATGCCATGGCATGTCTAATCACAAATATAATAACGACATTTTTTGAAAAAGTCAAGGAATAAAACGTCTTAAATTTGAAGTTTTGTTATTGTGATCACGATAATCCTTTACCATATCTTTGCAATTTTCATTTGATAATTAACTAAATGTAAACGAGAGGGATGATAAATAGAGCATAAAAATCAAGAGATGAGAGAAGAGACACAATTTGTCCTTTATTATTTTATTCTGCCGGGGTTGGAGAGACCCATTTCCCATATGGTGTTGGCCAGAAAACCCTTTATGTGGCTTCCTTTACTTCACCAAATACACACCTCAATCACATGCAATATTAGTTAAAGAAAATGGTAATACACACCTGATGCAGAACGAGAATAATAACTTGATCTTGGATCGAAGTTATGCTCTGATACCAAATTGATGTAGTTTAGCTACAAATAATAATAAATTTTAAAAAAGAAAGCGAATAAAATAAACGAAACGAAGTTCTCAAATTTTCAATATTAATCAAGTTTGCTAAAAACAATAACATAAGGTCCTATTTATAGGCACCAACAAAAAATCCAAAAGGATAAATCTAAAAATCCTAACGGATAAATCCAAAAATCATATCAGATAAATCCAAAAAGTACTAACGGATAAATCAAAAAATACAATTAAATAAATAACTAATAGTAATAAGTCATTGGACTTTGAGAGCCACTGTCTAGTTTAGACCTAGATATGGGCACACTCCATGCTCCATCCTCATTTCCTCCCAGGTTGAAAAGAACTCGACTTCCAGAAGAGTGATAGGAAGGTAGCAATCCAACAGAAGGATCAAATGAGGAAGATCATCCTCTGTATCAAAAGTAGCATCGAATCAAGGCAAACCATGCCATTTGACAAAGAGGCTGACCGAAACCCACCTTCTCTGAAGTTCTGACTCATCATCGAGGATTAATATCCGTCTCCTTAGAATCTTTCATGTGAAGGCATAGTGGGTGCACCTTTGCTAGCTGCACCTGCAGACACACTATAAGGCAAAGTAGAAGGCTCAAAAGTGCCTTGATAAGATAGCAAGTCCTCTACATTGAAAACAGGGCTAATATCCATGTCATTAGGCAAATCAAGAAGATATGCATTAGATCCCATTTTATGAATGATAGAATAAGGGCCCATGGCTCTTGCATAAAGTTTTTTTGAAAACATTTTTGGAATTCTTTCAAGAAAAATGTGAAACATGACATAGTCACCAACATTAAATTCCTTAGATCTACGATGCACATCAACAGCTAGCTTGTACTCCTCATTACTTAGAGAAATCTTTTGCCTAATCTCAGTATGTAAGTCATGGATGTGTTTTGCAAAGTTTTCTCTGGAGTTGTTTCTGCGCATGAGGTGGTAAAGCAGGATGGAACTTCTTTTGCCACTAATGTTATACACAGTCAAATTCCCACTTTTTCTCAAACTATACGTTTTAAAATATACAAATTTCGTTCCAAGAAGTTTAGAGACCAGATACCATTACAACCTTTAGGCCAACGAGTCTCAAAATAAGGTTCTTACCCTTATACTTAAATGAATAAATGTTATCTTTGCAAAAATTGGTAGCATTAAGATCATAAAGCGAGACGACTAAAAAGAATTGTGACGACATCCATGGGTAGCACATTATAATAGATTTCATCTTTATAATCCCCGTTTGAATAGAGACTAGACACCTTTGAGTGATAGGTAGTATGGTCATTCACCCCACTATAAAAGGATTTGGATGCGGTTCTACTTTTAGGTTTATGATTTTAACGTTATCCTTAGAGCCACATTCATTGAACTACCCCTAGTGATCAACTTACATTTCTTATAACCATTCTGTATGATTGTGTGAAAAATAATAGTACACTTCCAATTATCATTATCTATAGTTGTGGATAACACACATCTAACCACACCAACACACGCTTCATCATCACAATCTTCATGAAGATCATCTTCATCACCGGGAATAATCCAAGGATCCATGATTTGGTCTTCCCTCACCTCCCTCGAGCTTCTCTGTTCGAGATTTAATGCAATCTGGCGTTGAGGGACAATGAGGCCTGATATGGCCCTTGTGATGACACTTATGTGAGGCCAATGGGTAAGATTACTAGCCATGGGCTGATGGGAAGAGAGTTACCTGAGCTAGACTCTTGGCTCCCTAATGTTATTAAGGCCTAGTATTCTGGTTGATGACATGGCGCGGCTTGGGCGACTGTGTGTGCAAAAGAGAAAGGTCTATTGAACTTCTCGACTTCTATGGCTTTTTGGTATGCATCATCTACAATGTGTGGAGCATGCAATTTAACCATTCTTTGAATGTTGAACCTGAGACCATTAACAAAGAGAGTGCAGATAGCAAATTGGTCCTCAGCATGGAACTCACTGCACCTAAGCCTAGCTTCCTCAAATTTAGTAGAATATTCAGCTACACTAAGAGTCATTAGTTTTAGATTAATCATGTTGGAGAACAATTGACTCTTATATGATGGAGGAATGTATTTTTCTTGCAACTTTGCTTTCATAATAGCCCATTGGTGATGGGTGGTTCACTAAGGCGAAGCATGTCTTCATGACACATTTTTGCTGAAATAAATCTTAAGCTGAATTAGTTAATTTCATTTCATGAAATAAGACAGTTAAGCTCATCGATCATTTCATACAAATCAAAATATTCCTCGATAGCAACTAACTAATAAGAAGGCGGGATCATTACCATCAAGTTCGGAACTTTAACCTTGACTTTTTGTGATATCCTTTAAGTTTTGTCTAACACAATACATCCGGGTGTGATTTGTGATGACCTAGATATCATTGAGTAACATCTTCTTGGGTTTGGTGATCATTGCCTTGATGGTTAATCTAATAGAAGTGACATTAGCGGTTAAATCGATCACCTAGTTGGGCTGAAGGTCTCTGTTGTAGAGTAACTGTGTGAGGTTGGCTTGATTGAATTACTACCCGAGTTCATTTTACTAGATTGTCATGCAAACCATTTTGTGAATTCATCAGTTGATGCCTCAGGAGAAGGACTTAAACCCCGATGTGGTGACGAAGCGTGTTTCTATGGGTTTCATCATATTCACTATCTGTTTACGGATGTTTTAAACGAAGTCCATTTTTGATTTATTACGTAGGTTTGTTTGAGGCGATTGATGTTGAGTCAATTGACCACACATTGAATTTAAATTACTGCGGTACGGTGGTAGATCAAATTATCTTTATTCAGCATCATGATGGCGGGTAATACAAGCTAGACTATCATTTAGATCTTGAGATAAGGCTTGTAGTCTTAAGTCAAAGAATTATTGGAGTCTCTCAGTTAGATCATTTAGGTTAGGTGAAGAAGAGATGCAACAATATATCACTTTTAATTGGGCGACATGTTGAGATAGAATCTAAAATTCCATTGAGTAAAGAAATTTATAAACTATATGCTAATGCAACAAACACAAATCCAAAAATGTAATGCGATTATATACCACAGATTGCACGAGTCATGAAAGAATAACTAAAAAAAACAAAAGTATTTTTTTTAATACTCTTTATGCTATATCAAATAAATGGAACTACAAAAGCATTTAACCAAAAATATGCTTAAATATATGAATATTAGCAAGGTTTTCAAAGTAAAAGAAAATGTATCCGTTGAAGAACCTTTAGGATGCTTACAATTGGCCAAAGTGGTAGCGAAATTCGAATAAAGTGTGTAGTGCTGATGAGGGTAAAATTGATTGTATTCCCGGTGATAAATGAGAAGTCCTCACAACTTTGAGCGACCAAAACAACAATTTGAAATAAGCGGATGCAATTTGAAAACCAACAGATCAGGATGAGCAAAGCGAAGTAACAATGGTAACAAAAGATAGCAACTAGGGTATCATTTGCATCGTGGATATGGGTCAGGAGAAAATAGTTGGCTCATTCAATTGCAGGGGGAGGGTGGTGTAATAGAATTAGAACTTGTGTATACCGCAAGAAAACCAGGAGAAGATCATCAATATATAAGGAAAAATAGATCCCGTTCACTGGAATTCTGAGCAATAAAAAAATTTCCTTATTTTTTTATTATGTGATGATGTGAATTCAGGGATTTGTTCTTGAATCAAGCTAGAAAATCTAAATCAAAGGATCAACGAGAGTTTTCGAGGGACTCTGTAACTGCTTCATTTTCTTTCAGCTTAATCAACCTTTTTCCTGCACAGGCTCTCGTGATCTCTGATTACCGACTTTACTTTCAAAGCTAGGATTTTAAATATTGCAGTCTGGGTTGTTGTTGTTGATGAGTGAGACGATGAATAGAAAAACTAGCAGCTATAGTATCTGTGAGAAATCGAATCTTGCTTCTAATTGCGTGGATGTTGCTTGAAGAAAACCTTGCGTTTGGATGAGATTTACCAATGCTTTCTATTTGCGGTTGAGGGGAAGTGTGAATATGGTTCCGGGAATGCGAAAGGCCGGATTCCGGGAATGCAAAAGGCCGGGTTCCAGGTTCTGATTCTGTTCGGGAGGAAGATGAGGTTTTGGAAGTTAGGGATGGGGTCAAGACATCAGAGAAGGGTTTGGATTTGGGTATGGGCAAAAGCCCGTCAAGGATCAGTTTAATGTCGATCTAGGAGATTTTTTATTTTATTATCAAAATTTGGAAGGCACGATTTAGAAAGAACATAACAAAAACTTAAACAGATAAATAAGCGATCTGGTCGAGTTAGGCTTTGATACAAATTGATGTAGAACAAGAATAATAAGATCTAGGATCCGAAGTTATGCTCTGCTACAAATTGATATATGGCTTCGACTCACAGAATAATAATAAAATTAAAAGAAAGCAAATAAAAAAGCGAGCGAAGTTCTCAAATTTTCAATATTAATCAAATGCGCTGAAAACAATAGCATGGAGTCTTATTTATAAACCTGCTTGAGAAAATCCTAACGGATAAATCCAAAAATCCTAATGGATAAATAAAAAATTATTAATAGATAAATCCAAAAAGTACTAACGGATAAATAAAAAAATACAATTAAATAAATAACTAATAGTAATAAAATTCATCATTGGACTTTGACATATCTCCTTACAGACCTAGATGTGGAGTGCACTCCATTAACTCCGTCAACACCTCAATCATGTGATATTATTTAAGATGGTGGAGAAGGATTTCATGTGTTAATACACACTGTTTAAACCTTGTTTGACCAAATATTATATCGAGACTTCTCAAACTAAAAACCAAATTTGAAATACTATAAATACGACATATTTAGGTTTCTTTAGTCCCATACTCCTTTTCTTTAATATATTATAAATTAGCGCCAAGTCATTTGATGTTCGTATATACTAGACTAAAATGTCGAGGAAACAAACTGAAAACTGGCGGTACAATGAGCAATCAAAATGTTGATTCAGGCCCAATGAAATAGTCGTGTCCTTAAGGCAGAATTTGGCCCCTGATGATGCAGGGATGAGTGAATGATCGTGCCGAGTATGAAACGAGGCCCATCGTTCGCCAGAGGCGGTGCGTGGTTGGAGGTATAATGAACTCAATTGTTTGTAGGACAATCGCTGAAATGATAATGGTGATGAGTGAAGTGATAATTTCGTTTTTTTTTTTGTAAAATTTTTTAGGAGAAAAGCGGGGTATATATGCCACGAAGTGTCCCTTGACTCAAACATGTTTGTTCGAAAAAAAACAGTCCACAAACAATGCGTGCGATTCGAAAAATGAAAGCCCAGATGGGGTGGAATTTGAGCCAGGAACCGAGCCGGTCGGTTAGACCAGATGGGGTGAGTGGTGTGCGTCTTGCATGGGGGGGGGAAGGGGGGAGGGAAAGCCGTCTAGCAGGCGTAGGTCCCTCTCCTTTCCACAAAGTGGGAGTGCCAGACTGAGCCATTGAGAAATATTCTTTAAACCACATCTCCCATCTTGTTTTTATTCGATGTGGGACACACTTTTCATTCAATTATGGGTTTATGGTTCGAAGTCCCCAACAATCCCACATTGAATGAAAAGTTATGATATCAATACTCTCTGTGTATGCATGAGATGCAAAGTGCGATTATTCCATGAGAAAACGTTGCATCGGGATAAGTAGTCTGAGACTTTGAACTTTCCTTAGTGAAACCTATCGAGCTTACTCGGTCAATCAGTAGAATTGATGTCTTTGAATTGTCGACCTTTGTGTAGCCTAGCTGTGATGAAAATCACCTGACTATTTCCTCGAACAAAATTGGTTCTCCTTTGTTGTGTTCGTTTTGGCTATGAACATTTGGTCTCGTAGGTGTTTTAGAGAAATTCGGCTTTTCAATTCTCACGAGACGACCCTCACTTCACACTCACATAGGTGATTTATGAACATGGTTTCATAATCATTAAAGCTTTGCTTAACCTTCACATATTATCTTGTCTTTATCAGGGAATGGGTAAAACAAATTTGTGATACTACACCTTTGTCTTCATAACTTAGTTGTCCTTTGAACCTAGATCACAGGATCTCCAGTCGACTAAGGTAGGGTGTAGCTATGATGGCTGTTTAGGGCCTTAAATAATTCCCTTGATGTTTTGCAACCATCTCTCTAGTTGAGCCTTTTGTCGATGGATCTGCAATGTGTCTTTTGACTTCACAAAATTGATGATGATAATTCCCACTAGAAGAAGTTGTCTTCTTGTGTCATGTCTTACGGCGTATGTGTCGAGACTTACCGTTATACATGACATTCCTTGCCCTTCCTATTCTTGCTGACTATCACAATGTATCGTACAGTATTTGGTTTAGACGATTAGAGGAATATCTTCGAAATTTGAAGCCACTCGGCTTCTTCCATAAACCTTATCAGCTTAAATTCTAATTCCATAGTGGATCTAGCAATACAAGTTTGTTTGGATGATTTCCGAACTACTTTACCACCCGCGAGTGTGAATACATATCCACTTGTTGATTTTGTGTCTTTAGTCTTTGGTTATCGATTTGCATCACAATATCCTTCAAGTACTTCCGGATATTCTGTGTAATGCAAAGCATAATCTTGAGTATGCCTTAAGTATCCCAATAAATGTTTCATAGCTTTCCAATGATTTTCATTTGGACTAACTGTAAATCGACTTAGCTTGCTAACCGCACAAGCTACGTCCGGCCTAGTATAGTTCATGACATGCATTCAGAGTTGCTGAGTATACTAGCATACTCATTTGAGCTTTGTTTCACCATTCTTAGAAAGATGTAAATTAGCATCTATGGTCTTCTTTGGTACAATATCTAGATTCTTGCACTTTCAAGAATCGTTTCAATATAATGGGATTGTGATAGAGCTAATCCTGCCGGATGTCTTATGGTTTTAACTCTAGATAACATCGTGAGCCCAGTATCTTTCATATCAAATTTATTTGTGACATTTGATTTTCTTAACATTCGCCATCCTTTTATTTATAAGCATATCGTCTACATATAGACATAAAATGGCAAAGCAATTTTGAGTTTGCTAACATATATACACATTTATCGCACTCATTAATCTTGAAACCATTAATAACAACATGACCGTCGATTTTAGCATGCCATTGTTTTGGTGCTTGTTTCAATCCATATAGTGAATTGATAAGCCAACATACTTTCTGCTCTTGTCCTGGAACAATGAACCCTTTGGGTTGTTCCAAATATATTTCTTCTTCCAAATCTCCGTTTAAGAAGGTCGTTTTTACATCCATTTGATGGATTTCAAGCCTATACACCAATATTATAGCAATTAGCATCATATAGATGTAATTCTAGTAGCAGTGAATAAGTATCAAAATAATCAGAGACCTTTCAGTTATGTATCCTTTTACTTTAAACTGGCCTTATGTTATCAATGGCACCATCAGCTTTGTTTTCTGCCAATCCACTTATTGTAGTGGTTTATTACGGGAGGAAGGTCGATAACATTCATGTATGGTTGTGAGATGGTTCAACTTCCCTTGTGATAACTTCTTTGACGGGGGCTTATGGCGAAGTCACGGCTAACTAGATATCAGGGGCTCATTCTCAATGAATACGTTAAATCGGGTTCAAAAGACATGGAAGTCCACGTAACATACGTCCTAGGTTCATCCTCATTGGATCCGCTAGATATAATTCGAGACCTCTTATTATTATCAATTGACTCTGCTATATTTAGAAATATATTTTCCAAAGAGCAGAAGCGTCCATGATTAAATGATATTATTGACATGTATGTAGGATCGACTGTGAGCAAAGCGATATGCATTGCTATTAAGGCGCCTCCGGAATAAAGCCACGAGTCAACGGTCTTTAGTCACTACCTTAACCTTTTACAGGCGGAGCCATGACCTTAACGAGCACCCCACTTTGAGATAATTCAAGTTAGGCGTGTATTTCCATTTCTCATAGGGAGTTTCTTTGTGTCTTTTGTAGAATACTCTATTTAAAATAAAATTCGTCGTCAGCAACTTCCTGAATTAATGGTAGTGAACTTCAACAATGCATTCATTGTTTCCTTTAGAACCAGTTTTTCCTCCATGCACTCAGTAGATTGTGGTGTATAAGGGCTTGATCGTTTAGTGAACGATACAACTAGAGTACAATTTTCCTCGAACAGAAATTCATATTCACCTCCTTTGTCACTCCTTATGATTTTAATTTTCTTGTTCAACTAAGTTTCAACTTCGGCCTTATAAGTTTTAAAAGCATTCACAGCCTCATCTTTGCTACTAAGCAAATAAACATATATCCTAAGCGAGTAGTCATCTATAAGTAATAAAATACTTATTACCACCTCTTGGCCAATTATTGATTTCATACTCATATATCTGTGTGTATTAAATCTAAAGGTTACGAAACTCTATTATCTGAGTGGAAGGGGGCTTAGAAAATTTAGATTCAACACCTTGGCATTTCTCACTTGAACGGTGAGTCGACAACGAGTCATATTCGTGAATTTCTTTGTTGACATAATTGTGTGTCCTAGTCCTAGCATACTTGAATGTTAGGGCTCAGCACATAGAAGAAACAGCTTTATTCCAAATCATCCTTGGTTACAACGGTCTTACATTCGAAGCAGACAAACCATCACTCGGGGGTAGCCCCTTTCTACATACATCTCATTTTTGAAATCTGAGCTTGTCAAATACGAAAACCCCGACTTGAAGCCGTTCTTGCTTGAGAGATCCGACACTAAATTCTTGCGAACATCGGCACATGCGGAACATTAATTAGTGTCACAATCTTTCGGATGTCATCTTTAAACCAATCTTCAGAGCACCTTCAACCTTAGAGGTTGATGAATTACCCATATAAAGTTTTTCATCACCTGCGGTTTGTGTAAGTGGCTGTCGATCTATTTGCACGGTCTTGACCAATTGCTCAGTATCAATCCACCACTCCTTGGGGTTTCATATTACACTCGGATATCATAGCAGTCAGATTGATATCATCAACACCATTGGAGATCTTTTTCACCACATTAGCCTGCGTTTTGTCTTTTCTTGGCTTTGCAGTCTTTGGCTCGATGTCCAGACTTACCAGTTGAGCGCTTGCCAGCGAACTTCTTGAGACCTTGGTTGAATCCCTCCCGAGACTTGCAGGCATTTTCCTCTTCTTGTTGGGTTTTTCGATCCTTCTTCAACAACATTGGCCTTTGAAACTTCTAGATTCTTCGACTTTCTTCTCGAAGACAGTCTATTGTCTTCCCTCGATCTCAGTGAGCAATCAAGTCTTGGTGACAACTCCTTTATCTTGTGTTTGAGATAATTTTGAAATCCACTCAGGGATGGTGGCGGTTTTCAATGAATGCGACCACTTGAAATGTGTCACCCAGAGTCCACACATGCCTAACCACTTGAAGCTCTTGGGCGACTTGAGGCGGTCTTTGAATCAACCATCTTGAAGTGCAGAAATTTATCAGAAAATGAATTTCTTAGGTCAGAGCATCTTAGGTTTTGTACTTCTTGTCAGGCCCATCCCATAACTCCTTATGGTTTTATTGGTTCCATAGGCGTTATAGAGTATTTTCCGAATCGTTAAGGACATGAATTGCGACCACGAGAGGGAAGTCGGGGAATGATTCCATGCATCCCACAGCTGACCAACTTCTTTATCTGTTTCTCCGACGTCGATTTAGGACCATCGTTGAGAATCTTGCGAGTTCAGGTTGTAAAGTAGAACAACATCTTTGTTACCATCTCTTGAAATCGGTACCATTGAACTTTTACGGCTTTTCTCATGATTCGAATAAGGTTACTTAGAAGTCGAAGGCGAGAAGCCATTTTAGAAGGATAAGCAGAACATATTCTGAAAATTCGGTGCGGTCTTGTATTCTGAAACAAACATAAACTTATGTCTGAGAATCGGTAAGCAGAGCGTTCATTCAAGGGTGAATCACAAACAGAAATGAAAAATAGTAACAAATATTTGTATCTGAGAAGCTTGAGCAGAAACTTATGTCTGAGAATCGGTAAGCGAGAGTGTTAGTTCAAAATTTTATCCTGACAGAAACAAAAAAAACAAATTCATCTTGAGATTGTAGTTGGTGATGTTAAGTATACTAGACTAAAATGTCAAGAAACAAACTTGAAAGTAGCAGTACAAGCAAACAATCGGGGATGTTGGTCAGGAGCCCCGAAGCGAAATAACGTCGTGTCCTTAAGATGAATTTGGCCCTGTCCAGTCTTGAGGATGGAAGTGGACAATTGTCTTGCGGGATGAAACCGGAGACCTCGTTCCTCAGCGTCTGCAGGTGAGGAGGACTCAGAAAACTCATTGTTTGCAGAACAATCGCACAAATGATAATAATGATGAAGTGAAGTGAGAATTTCGTTTTTTTTTTAAACAAAAATTGGGAAAAGCGGGAGTATATATATGCCACGAAGTGTCTCCACAAATAGACATGTTTGTTCGAAAAAAAAATATGATCTAAACAAACGTGTGCGTTCGAAGAAATAAAACCCAGATAGAGAATTGGACCGGGCAAGATCGTACATTGGACCCGGACCCGGACGGCAATGACATGAAATAAAGCCTAGCTTAGCGTGGTCTCTCGCCAGCAAAGTGGGGTCTTACATGGTGGCCATTGAGACATTATTCTTGTCTTAATCTTTGTTTATTGATGTGGGGCCGTTTTAAATTCGATTATGGGTTTTGTGGATTCCAAAGTCCCAACAATAATTACACCCATCTTTAAGCCATCTAAATCCAAGTACGTGAGAGGAGGGAGAGGGAGAGGGAGAGAGAGAAAGACGGATAGAGAAAGACAGAGAGGGAGAGGGAGACAGAAAGACAGAGAAAGAGAGAGAGAGAGAGGGAAAGGGAAAAGGAGTGAGAGGGAGAGAAAGAGAGAGAGGGGGAGAGAGAAAGAGAGAGAGAGGGTTCAATGACAGCTTCCAGTAAACCCCATGCTGTGTGCATACCATACCCATCTCAGGGCCATGTAAACCCCCTGCTACAGGTTGCAAAACTGCTTCACAACAAAAACTTTCATCGCGCATTAACACTGAGCACAGCCACAGGCGAATTCTCCAGGTCCAGGCCCCAACTCTCTTGATGGCTTCCTTGATTTCCTTTCAGACCATCAAGATGGCCTCCCACCAAGCGATCCAGATGCCACCCAACCCACCACTTAGTGATGTGAATCCACCTCCAAGAACAGCTTGACTCCTTCTGCAACCTCATCTCTAAACTAAACGAACCTTCATCCTCCTCTTCTGCCCCACCTGTGAGCTGTATCGTGTCTGACGGTGTAATGTCCTTCACTCTTGATGCTGCTGAGAAGTTTGGAGTTCCTGAAGTTGTGTTTTGGACAACAAGTGCTTGTGGGTTTCTGGGGTATAGGCTCTACAAAGACCTCCTCCAAAGAAGTCTTATACCACTCAAAGGTATGGTTTCCTTTTTTGTGGAAGATAGATCTACTCATTCAACATCGGTTCCACTACTTGGAGCTAGAGAAAACATTTCAATACTTGAGATTGATATTGAAAGACTAGGTCTTATTTTCTGTCTATTTTTTCCTTTTTGATAACTATTAACTTTGCATTAAATTTATAATATTATGTTAATTACAAAATTGTTGTGAACCCCTCATTTTTTTATGCCGACACGAGCTTTTATCCACTTGAGCTAGGTATTATTGGCTTCATATAGCTTATGTCTTTTCAAAATATTGTAAGCACATGAATTTATATGGTAGAATGATTGGATTAACGGACTGAATTGAAAGAGAAAGAAATACGACTTGATTTAAAGTCTTACGATATTGTATTATGAATTTTGAGGATTTGTGGGGTAGCTAAGGTGGAAGAATGCAAAAATAGACTTGCTCAAGGTATCTTTATAAATATTTATGTTTTTTTTTTTAGGAGTTCCAAGGTTCTATAGACTCATAGTTACTCCTATCTGTATTTAGTTTTTGGAACAGTGGAGTTTTCCTGTCCTTTTTCTTCTAGTTGGATTTTCACATAAATCTGTATTTCTTCGTTGTCTTTTATTTTTATTTAAACTCTTGTTTCTTGGATTTAATTGTAAAAATTTTCCTTTACAAATATGAAGATAGATCTGAAATGAACATATCACCGTCATGGTTCATGGATTTCTATTTTCCATATGGAGGCCCAATAATTGGAGGCGTCTACGGTTTGATTTAGGGTTTATATATATATATATATATATATATATATATATATTATATTTGAGTTTTTAGGGTTTTGGATTATGTACTTAAAAAGCCACAATCAATTAAATAATTTCCTTGTCTGTGAAGGTCACATTGGTTGAACCAATTTCTATCTTCATGTTATTTTTTCTTGTTTATTCTCCTTCGATTTGCTGTTTATTTTGCTACAGTTGCAATTTCAAATCTGTGAGTGATCCACAGATGAAAGCTATCTGACAAACGGGTATTTAGACACCATTGTCGACTCCATTCCTGGAATGATGGAAACCATCCGGCTGAAGGATTTCCCAGCTTTCTTCAAAACCACGAACCCCAACAATATCAGCCTCAACTTCCTCATGTCAGAAGCGGAGAGAGCTAATAAAGCCTCCGCTATCATCTTAAACACTTTCGATGCATTGGAAAAAAAAAAACGTTCTAGATCTCTCACAGCCACTCTACCTCCAGTTTACACCATTAGCCTCTCAGAATTTGGTCCATCAGATTTCAGACGATAGACTGACAAATTTAGGCTCAAGTCTATGGAAAGAACAGCCTGAATATGTGCGCTGGATTCCAAAGAACCCAACTCAGTCATGTACGTGAATTTCAGGAGCATGATTGTGATGAACACCAAGCGACGGAGTTAGCTTGGGGACTAGCTAATATGTAGCAAGCCATTCCTATGGATCCTTACGGCCCGATCTCGTGGCCGGAGAGTCATCGCCGTTGCTGGCGGAGTTCATAAAGAGACGAGATAGAAGCATGATATAGCCCAATTCCGCAAGAACAAGTCCTAAAGCACCCGGCGATCGGAGGGTTCAATACACATTGTGGTTGGAGCCAATGAGTGAAAGCATAAGCGGAGAGTTCCTATGGTTGCATGCCGTTTAAGTCGAGCAGCCGACGAACTGTCATTATAGTTGCAGTGAATGGGGATAGGGATGGAGATTGATGGTAATGTGAAGAGAGGTGGAAAAGGCTGTGAGAGAGCTGACTAGATGGAGAGAAGGGGAGGATGAAGAAGAGGCTATGGAGTGGAAGAAATTCGGCGGGAAGAGGCCACAAGCTGGTGGGTCTTCGTACAAGAACTTCGACAAACTGTTGAGTGATGTGCTGTCGGTAAAAAAGTAGACTGATGGATACACTGTAGTTTTCTTGTGATGTATGTATTTCAATTCTTCTAGGTACCATGTTGAAATCATAAAATATGAAAAAAAAAAAAAAATACAGTTTTACTTGGAAGAAAAAAACAATTACAAAGTCTAGCATAATAGAAATAATTCTAGTATGTTGATATGATGAAAATACTCGAACAAAAAAGTTTATATCATGAGGGCAAGCCCCCACACCCTCTTGCGGGATAAGTTGTGGGCTACAGGGTTAGGCCTATTGGCTCAACCCCTTTGCTACAACAACAAATTCCTATTTTTTCTCAATTTTTTCTTTTCACAAAAGTCACATCATGGGCATTTAGGTTGGATGTAAGCCCAAAATGGAATTTGGGTCACAAACCAATGTACCACCATACATTTAAGCTTCTTTTGGAATAAAGAAAGTATTAAGGATAGAAAATAGAGAGGAAATGTGAAAGAAATTTTTTTTTGAAGGGAAATAAAAAATAGACTTAAACTTAATAAATTAATTATATATGTTTATTCAAACTCATTTTATTTTGTTTTCTATTATATCATGACTAAGAAATTTAAAAATATGTAAAATTTTAAGGAATTTGATTATATTTGATTTTTTTTTTTAGATTTCTATAGTGAAACCAAATGAAAATCATTTTCTTAGTATTTTTTCTTTTAGTTTTTGGGGTTTCAAACGATGCCTTAATGTATATTTTTCTGTTTTGTTGGCAGAGTATACGTATGGGTTATAATAAATACCGCAATTTGATGTCTTCGTGTTCTTGAGTGTCTTATTTATTCTTTTAGAATCCCAAGTTGCAGATTTCTTCACCAAATGACTTCTACCTTTTTCTTGTTGCCAATTTTTTTAACTCAAGCTACTATGGATACCTCACTATCATCTTGTAAGAGCTTTATGTGATATAGGATTTTGTGAAATTCTATTTTAATCTCATTAATTTTGCGTTAGAGTTTTCCTATTAATTTTCTTTTTATCTTGTTAATTTTCTTTTATCATAAAGGTATATTTTGAACCCCATGCATAAATTAAAGAAGTATATGATATATTTTTACTTTGTATGATCTTTGATCATATGTGATCTCTATTTAACGAGCTCTATTGAGTGAATAAAGGTATACAATTCGAAGGACAAATTGGTTGAAGATCCAGGAGCCTTTGGAATAAAAACACTATATTTATTTTTTAAGAACTTCTATATATATTTTTTATTATTTATTGGACCTATCAATCAACTAAAAAGGAGAATATGGGAAGAACTGATAAAAGAATTTCATTATATTTCTTCTAAGATAGTTTTATTTCATTTGGAATCTCGTAGGGGATCGATAGTTTGTGGGGATGTTGCTTTTACAAATTGGTATGATGAGCTATTTGTTCTTGTTGCTTTTCCCTATAAATCATAAGATTAATAATATAATCGACTAGTCAAAATAATTGGAAGATCTTTCAAATTGATGTGAAATTTGCCTTTCTCAATGAATGTCTTGAGGAAAAAATTTATGTGGAACAACCCTAATTTGGATTATGTGGTGAAAGGACACGAGGACAAGGTTTTAAAGCTAAAAAGAGCCTTCTATGGATTCATGTAACCACCAAGAGCATAGAATAGTATAATTTACAATTATTTCCAAGATAATAATTTTATTAAATGCCCTCATGAACACGCTCTCTACATAAAGGCGACATATTAATTGTTTGCTTGTATTTTGATGATTTGATCTTCACAGGAAATAATCCAACCATGATTCATGAGTTCAAGAGCAATGGCTTGATAATTTGAGATGTCTGGCATTAGTCTCAAGTCATATCATCTTGGAATAGAAGTAAACCAAAAGAATACTATATTTATGTCTCAAGAGTGCTATGCAAAAGAGATTATGTGTTCTCCCACTAAGGTGATGTTTATTTTTTTCACTTAATATTGAATAGAACTGTTTTTTAAACTTAATGTTGAATAACATTTAATAGCATTAAGTATTAAGTTGTTTGTTTTTAATATTAGATGTAGTAAGAATGTTAGCAGATGATTATTTTGGTTCTGACTCCGATGCCGCTCTTAATGAAGCGAGTTTGATTTAATTATAATCGGGTTTTAAGCGTGTATTATTACTCTAGTCTTGCCAGATTATATTTTAAAAACAATTATTTATTATTTTATTTTATACTTTAATATAAATAATAATAATAATTAGAATGTTTTTAATAAATAATTTATAAAAATTCATAATATTTTATTTTTTTATGAAATATATTAATTTTAATATAATAAAGTAAAAATAAACAAAAATCAAATGTAAGCGGGACGGGTTTAGAATTTTCTCATCCTGTCACAACCGTTTAATTTTTAAATAAAACAGTTTGAGAATTGAAAAATAAGCAATGGATCGGGATAAGTAGAGCATGCCAATATAAAATTTGTAAATACACAATAATTGTGTATTATTATTGTGCTTAACATTTGGGTAACGATGGAGTTTTCTTATTTTCGTGAAAAATGAGAACTACGAATAGAAAAAGTCGAATATTCAAGCTTTTACATTCGGAATTTTTAAAAAAATTTGATAAGTGAAAATTTTAAAAAGCAAACGAACTTGTCTTTGAAAGCTGAATATCTTTAATTGGTCAAAAAAGCAACCTTAGCTAAGTATTAAACCATTAAGTTAAGTTGAAGTTTATGAATTTTATAAAATTTACTTTACTTTATTTTGCTCCCACTAAAATCTAATCTTGGATGTTTCAATCCACTAGTATCTTAAGGTGATACAGATATTTTTAAAACTGAGGATATGGATTTTTAATTATTTTCTAAAAATTTTATTTTATAAGGTATTTTTCCGATCATACGAAACAATTTTTTTCTAGAAAATATGTGCTTTGTATTATTACTGTTGCTTTCAATCTTCAAATCTACAAGTTGCTTCCAGAATTACTAAGGGTTGTCCTTCTAAGTTATTCAAAGAGTTGTCAACTTGAATTATGAGTTATGAAAGGGACCCTGTTCGTTTTGAAAGACACTTTAAAACCTCATTGACTTGTAGGTGTGGAATATTATCTTCCAACTGCAAGATTCAAGCACATGTCCCTTATTATAGTACTTCAACATAATACTAAGGACATATATGACAGTAAGGACATGTGTGTTGAATTGCGGTTGGAAGATAATATCTACTACAAGTCAATAAGGAACACAAAGAGGTGTCTTTCAAAACAGGCTAAATCCCTTTCATAACTCATAATCAAGTTGGACAACTCATGAATAATATTTCAAAGGCCAGCGTAAATCCCGAAGCAGCATGGGTTTGAAAGATAACAAAAAGTAATACAAGCATATTTTCGAGAAAAAAATCGCTCTGTGATCGAAAATAGTATAAAATAAAATTTTAAGAAAAATAGTAAAAATCCCATATCGAGTTTAAGCTCTGTGTCACCTTAAGATAATAGTGAATGAAACTATGATGACTTACTAAGCTAGAAAAAATAAGGAAGATGTTGCTATTTGCATCGATAAGAGCCAAACTTCTTTTAATTTGCTGGAATAGATGACATGCTAGAGGGCACACAATCCTAGAGACGACCTTAGGGTCTCAAATCGAAGTACGTCAAAAACTGTAAGTGAAATATCGTAATTTGGTGTGTAGTAGAAAGGAAATGTGCTTGAGTTATCACCTTGTTTCAACCATATTTTTGATAAAAGTGATGTTTGATAATATGCTTGGGTCGTGAGCACAAAAGCTGAGTTTTGGATAAATTAAATGCATTGATGTTGTCACGGTACAATGTCATACCAAATGATGTGCCAAATCACATTGAGGCAATTTAAAATCTTTCGTCATATTTTTTCGTTTCAAGCCCATTCTGACAGTTCTTCTGAAGTATTTATACGCTTAGCTTCTACTATGAGAGGGATATGCAATTATGTTTCTTATTGAACTAGAGCGAGTTGTTGCCAAGGAAACATCCACTCGGGGTGCTTTTAACATTAAATTTTCTCCCCAACCTATATCATAATAACCCATTGGTTAGATGTAGAATCATAAATTAATACCATAAGTTTCCAAATTCCGTGGTTCCGACATTTGCATCTTAGGACTAGGCACCAAGTCCTAAACTTCCTTCCTTGTGAATTGCCCAAACTCTTCCCTCTGTGATATTTGGTATTCCATTTCATTGAGTAGCTTCTTTGACATTCTTTGGCTTTGTTATTAAGGTGTAGCATATGTGCCAATCATCTCTCTATAGTTGACTTTAGATTCTAGTATCTAAACACCACCTTGAGATTTCTAATAATGTCGGAGGTTGGATGATCGTTTTGAAGGCTCATGAACTGAGATATCGATAGTTGATAACTGCCAAGATGTAGCGCCCGAATCCGAAGTTACTTTTTTCCATGAGCGATTATTAAAGTGAATAGTGTCCATAGCGGTATTTCAAGCGATTACCGCGACCGCGATTGCCTTGGCTCTTGGACAAGTTTGTGGTGCCTGCGTGGTTGCGCGCCTTATTTGTGTCGTGGTTGTGCGCGCGTTGTGGGTAGTTGCACCGCGGCGCGTGTGAAGTCGGCTGGCATGTGTAGCGCGCGGCCCAGTGCGAGCGCTCATGCATGCCCGGGCTGTCATGCGCCCCAGCCCCGGCTTTGTCGGCGGCTGGGCTGAATGCAGTCAGGCCATAACGAGAAACTCTTTGTATAACCCACCCACCGCAGAGCCACATCTTGACATAATATCTTACTGTTGTGATGGGAATGGCGACAACTTGGAAAACTCTGTCCTGACATGGGGACCCTTGCATGTGACCTAAATGCCACATCCCGACCCCTGACCTTGTCGCGACTTCGGGGTATATCTGGTACGGGGCCCCGAAAATCTTTATCGCGACAAAGAGAAGCCTATGTTGCGACCCTAAATACCTAGTATGCACAGGGACCTTATCGACACGGAGATCAGCAGTAGCGACATAAGAAATTTAGGAGAAAACTATCTTGATCGTGCCTTTGCGTTTGTTGCTGTGCCGACTGGAGTTGTCTTGCTGGCTTGAGAACCTGTCGCGACATAGGAGCCTGTGTATGAGTGATGAAACTCTAATAGCGATAATTTTCTCTATCGCGACAAAGGGACACAAAAGGCTGATAACCCTCTACAGTCCTCTTTCTAGGTTTCCTTTTTCTTTCCTTTCAATGCCTTAATCTCAACACCTTAGTCTTTTTTTTTTTTTTATTACAGAATGACATGAACACGGAAAACTAGCCCAGAAATGTGATAGAAATGGGTTTAATTCTGACTCACATTCTTTTTACATAACAAGCTGGGTTTTCACCAAATTTACAAAATACAAAACAAAGCCCAATCGCTTTTCTTCACCACTAAGGTCTTAGATATATTTCCTCCAGGTGTACCTCCGATTACTTTGAAAAATAATTTCCCCTCTGACGGGGTAGAGCATTGCCGGTGAATGAATTTTCTATAAGGGTTACTCCGGCTTTCATACCCATTCAGTGTGCACACACTCATCACACCACATTCCATACAGAAAAGACAATCATAAATGGAATATATCATGTCATGCATGAGATGAGACTCATGCCTGGCTTGGGAATCCCAGTAGGCTCTCACACGCTAATGCGATTATTAGTAACAGCAGTCATTAGCGTTTCTGTGACTGACTACGACTACATTAGACTGACCCCTCACAATGTTTATTTAATTTTAAATCCTGTGTGCTATGTATTTGTGGGCGTCATTTTGTAGTTTAGTATTGGGATTAAGTCATACGCGCTTTTCAACATTTTACTTTCTTTCCATATGGGTGATCATGTCTATACGCCTTGAATTCGTGTCTTTCACGAGCAGGGGATGGGCCCCATCTTGCTTTGCCCCGAACACCACGAGATTTCATTAACATTGTCTGTTCTTACCACGCCATTAGTGAGTCTCGAATTTTGAGACCTTTGTCCAACTTTCGAGCTCTTGCATTCCTGAAAGGATAGTGAATAACCACATTACCAGCACACACGATCCGATGCGATGTTAACGTGCATATGACATGCAATTATGCCATTTCATACATACAACATTCATGATTCATGAGCAATTATATTTTTCTACAATATAATTCACATCATCAAGCAATCCATGTTAATACATCAATTGAGCATGTAACAACATCATTTCGAACACATATTATTGCTTCTAATGATTTAAGTACATGGACAATCCAGCAGTCAGTCCCATAATCCCGGCTGGACCCACGTAGATACTTGATCCGGAATTTTGGTTCCAGCTGAAATTCGAAAACAACCTCGGAACTTCGATCTCAATTGTCTAAATAGTCACGAAATCCTGGCATTGAGTCTCGAATATTTGGGATTGAAATGCGTCGATCAGGCCCCGAACATCTTAGCCATTTGAATGGCTCGGAGCAAAAATTCATCGAGGCGGGAGAACTGACCCTACCTCTCGAGTTTACTTAAAGCCCAGTTCGTACCCACTTCAAAGCTCTTGTCTCGTGAAGAGCTTTTCTTGCCGGAAGACCACGGAGTGGGCCGGTGCAATGCCATAATTTCTCTAGGGTGGAGCTTGCTAGCTTGACCCATCAACATCCACTCCCACTTGGGGTCGTGCGTCTAGGGAAAGAAGCATCGTAGCTACTCTCACGAAAAGTCCTGCGAATGCGAGTCCGTGTGTGAGGCGTGTCGTCCTGCCATCCGCAGTCGATGACGACTCGATTGTCATGATTAGCGATCCATGCCAACAATGACATCAAAATCTGATATGTCCATCACTCGAGAAGGTCCACAGTGGCGATCTGAGATGTCTAACTCCTGATCTCGACACATCACGATGTTGATCCTACTTTAGTCACAGGGAGAACTCACATGCGGCTCTTCGAGGTCTACTGCCTCTAAGCCCCAAGCATCCACACTGGGTGCGTGACAAAAAGAATCGTGCACTAGAATCAAGCAGTATCTTTGCCCGTAGGCGAGATAGCGAAACATACCTTGTATGGCGGCCCAGTGCAGGCTCGATCCCTGATTGAGTGCGATGGGTGTAGATACGTTACTGGGTCCACGAAGTCGACATGAGCCACGCCCTCGACCTCAACCTATACCACTAAGCCTCCCAGCAGTGTGTGGCAAGGCACACCGCACCTTGAGGACCAGATATTGGTCCATCCTTTCTGTTGGGGTGAGAAGGAATAAGCTGTGTTCTGACATCCCACGAGTATTTGGGGCTGCGTTGTCCCAAAACTCACAGGATCCTTGCCTCGAGGGGCAATCCTCCTCCTTATGTCGGTGATGGTAGAAATAACATGGCATCCTTACTTTCGGCCGTGAAAGCCCGATGGCCTTGGCAGCGATGGCGTGGCCCTGGGTCACGAAGTCCTCGTGAGCCCCAGAAACCTTAGCTTCTTTCCAGAACAGGAAAGATTGATCCTCCTTTCTCTTACCACTAGCACTTGTATCTCGAGTTCTCCGTGCATCATCTATCTCCCTCTCTATGGCCACAGCCATCCTGACCATAAAGTCCATGTCTTGTAGGAGGAATCCTACAATCTTGCCCTGGACGGACAACTTTAGGCTATCCTCAAACTTCCTCACCTTGGCCATATCGGTGGCCACGTAGTCATCCGGCGTCTTGACTCGGTGAACTTGGCTCGTGTTCGAGAGACATAGTCATGTTCCCTTGCTTAAAATTAAAAGGAACTCAGGGCTTTTGCATACTGGTACTGATGTCAGGCTTTATTCATGAAGGAACTCTCCCCATGTCATCGTCTCTAGATCCCATTGAGACTTTAACCCGATCCCACTTATATATGGGACTCACCCTCTAACGAAAATGTGGCTGGCCAGGATCCTCGTAGCATCGGAGGTAATCTCAGCCTCGAAAGATCCCTCTTTACTGAATGAGGAACCCGATAGTGAGTGCCCCTTAGATCCACCACAGATGAATGTCGGAGGGATGATGTGCTATCGCTAGTTGGAAATTACTTGGCCCTCCTTGACCCTAATTTGCACTAGCCTGTAATGGCAGCAATGCAACATACGCGGCCTTCTGAGGCTGGCGGTAAACGGTGGTGCGCTAGCCTCCATGGGCGACCTCGTCCCTTCCTCGACTGCCATCTACGTATGAATGTGGTTTCAATTTTTCACTTTGTTCAATTCACTTGGTGCATATACCACCACTAATACACTTTATCATGTTCGGTTTGTTTCCCAGGCCACTGAGTTATGTTTACAACCTAGTGTTCCATATGTAATCTACCATGTATATTATTCGCGTAATCACAATCAAGTAGCCTGCTTATAACAATGTAAAATGCAGCCATGATCTAGCCCTTGAGTCACAGATATCAATTTGTGAAATTAGTGAGGATATGCCTCAGATACCCACACCCAGGAGCTCCACACAGGTAATCGTTTGTCTCGATACAGTATGGCGCCCCAAAAAAACAAGGGAGAAGATGTTACATTATTTGCATCGATAAGAGACACACTTCTTCTTTAATTGCTGAATAGATGACATGCTAGAGGGCACACAGTCCTAGAGACGACCTTAGGGTCTCAAATCAGAATACGTCGAGGCCTATGGTGAAGATATCAGCAAGCAGGTGTGTAGTAGGAATGTGCTTGATTTCTATCACCTTGTTTCTATTCGATGTGGGACACACTTTTCATTCAATTATGGGTTTTATGGATTCCAAAGTCCCAGTAATCCCATGAATGAAAGTTATAGATATCAAATACTCTACGTGTCATGAGATCTGAAAGTGCGATTGACCAGAGAAAGAAAACGTTGCATCGGGATAGAAGTAGTACGAGACTTTGAACTTTCCTTAGGTAGAAGCCTATCGAGCTTACTCGGTCGATGGTAGACTTGATGTCTTTAGAACATGACCTTCAGTGTAAGCTGAAACGTAGGAAATCCACCTGTTGTTTCTCGAACAAAATTGGTTCTCACTGTTGTGTTCGTTTTGGCTATGAACACCGCCTGGTCTCATGAGTGTTTTAGAGAATTCGGCCTTTTCAATTCTCACAGAAGCGGCCCTCACTTCACACTCACATAGGTGATTTCTGAACATATAGTTTCATAATCATTAAAAACTGCTTAACCTTCACATATCTTGTCTTTATCAGGGAATGGGTAAAACAAATTTGTAGTACTCTACCTTTGTCTTAATAACTTAGTTGTCCCTTTGAACCTAGATCCACGGGATCCTCGGTCTGACTAAGGTAGAGATTCAATGGCTATGAGACTTGTTTAGAGGCCTTAAACCAACCCATGATGTTTTTGCAACCATCTCTCTAGTTAGGCCTTTGTCGATGGATCTTGCAATATTATCTTTTGACTTATGAGTCGATGATGATGAATTCCCTTTAGAAAGAAGTTGTCTTCTTTGTGTCGTGTCTTCGACTGTGTGTGTCGAGACTTAGTTATACATGACATTCTTGCCCTTCCTATTAAACTGACTATCCTGATGTATACATCGCGGGCGGTTTAGGCGATTAGGAATATCTTCAAGAAATTTCGAAGCCCTCGGCTTCTTCACAGACATATCCAAAGCGATAAATTCTAATTCCATAGTGGATCTAGCAATACAAGTTTGTTTGGATGATTTCAAGACACGCCACCCACAGTGTGAATACGTATCCACTTGTTGATTTTGTGTCTTTAGTCTTGTATCGATTTGCATCATGATATCCTTCAAGTACTTGGGATCATTACATTGTAATGCAAAGCATAATCTTAATTATGCCTTAAGTATCGATAAATGTTTCATAGCTTTCCAATGATTTTCATTTGGACTAAGCGTAAATCGACTTGGCTTCCCTAACGCTATGACTACGTCAGGCCTAGTATAGTTCATGACATACGTTAAAGCACTGTAGTATGCTAGCATACTCATTTTGGCTTTGTTTTCACCGGTATTCTTAGAAAGATGTAAATTAACATCTATCGGTCTTCTTGATGCAAATATCTAGATTCTTGCACTTTCAAGTCGTTTCAATATAATGGGATTGTGATAGAGCTAATCCTGCGGATGTCTTAGTTTAACTCCTAAAATAACATCGACCTCATCTTTCATATCAAATTTATTTGCAAGCAATGGCCAGAGTTTTCTTAGCAGTCACCATCACTTTGCTGTTATAGCATATCGTCTACATATAGACATAAAATGGCAAAGCAATTTTGAGTTTGCTTAACATATACATTTATCACTTTCATTAATCTTGAAACCATTCGACAAACATGACCGTCGATTTTAGCATACCATTGTTTTGGTGCTTGTTTCAATCCATAGAGTGAATTGATAAGCCGACATACTACGCTCTTGTCACCGGAACAATGAACCCCTTCGGGTTGTTCCAAATATATTTCTTCTTCAGTCTCAGTTTAGAGGTCGTTTTACATCCATTTGATGGATTTGAGCTATGTCACACCCTTTGTTATAACAATTAGCATCCTTATAGATGTAATTCTGGCTGAATTGAATAAATATCAAAATAATCAGACTTCTAGTTGCTTGTATCCTTTTACTACAAGCCTAGCCTTATATTTAATCAATGGCACCATCAAAACTCATTTTCCTCTTGAAAATCCACTTGCATTGTAGTGGTTTATTACCGGGAAAGATTCGACCAATTTCCATGTATGATTTGACAAGATGGATTCAACTACACTATTGATAACTTCTTTCCGAAACGGGGCTTATGAAGAGTCACGAAGCTTCTTTGAATATCAGAGCTCGTTCTCAATGAGATACGTTAAGAAATCGAGGTTGAAAGACATGGAAGTCCTTTGTCTTTACTCGTCTGGAAGTTCATCCTCCATTTGGATCACTTGCGATATAGTATCTCGAGACCTCTTATTATTATCAATTGACTCATATACTATGGTAGAAATATATTTCAAGACGAAAGCGTCCTTGATTCAATGATCGTATTGACATGTATATGGGATCTCGACTTGTGAACAAGAAGAAAGCGATATGCATTGCTATTACGAGCATATCAGGTAAAAACACAGTCCAACGAGTCTTTGGTCTACCTTAACCTTTTAGAGCAGGAGCGCAACCTTAACCAAACACACTTTGAGATAATTCAAGTTAGGCGTTACGCTTTCCATTTCTCATAGGAAGTTTCTTTGTGTCTTTTGTAGGGTACTCTATTTAAAATAAAGTCGATCGTCAAACGGCTTGTAATTACGTGGTAAATCGGAACTATTCAACAATGCATTCATTGTTTCCTTCCAGAACCAGATTTTCCTTTCATCACTCCATTAGATTGTGGTGTATAAGGAGCAGTCATTTGGTGAACGATACCAAACTCGGTACAATTTTCCTCGAACAGAAATTCATATTCACCTCCTCTGTCACTCCTTATGATTTTAATTTTCTTGTTTAACAAAGTTTCAACTTCGGCCTTATAAGTTTTAAAAGCATTCACAGCCTCATCTTTGCTGCAAGCAAATAAACATAACAATCTTGCAGTAGTCTATAAAGTAATAAAATACTTATTACCACCTCTTGACCAGTATTGATTTCATATCGCATATATCATTGTGTAGTAAATCTAAAGGTTACGAAACTCATTATCTGAAAGTGGAAAGGGGGCTTAGAAAATTTTAGATTGCTAGTGCGCTTGGCATTTCAGCAGACGATCGAAATTAAACATGGTCTATATTCATTAATTTCTTTATTGACTTATAGTTAACGTGTCTAGTCTAGCATGCCAAATGTTAGAAGACTTCAGCGCATAAGAAGAAACAACTTTATTCAAATCATGCCCAGTTTACAAGCGATTATTGTTCGGCTTGAACAAACCATCCTTTCGGATAACCCTTTCCACTACATACATCTCATTTTGAGAGTACAAACTTGTCAAATCACAGCCAACTTGAAGCCGTTCTTGCTAAGGAGAGATCCCACGACCTTTAAATTCTGCGAACATCGCGCATGCGGGACATTGGTGGTATGCAATCTTTCCAGATCGTCATCTTTAAGAGCAATCTTTGACACCTTCAACCTTAGAGGTTGATGAATTACCCATATAAGAGTTTTTCATCATCCCTCACGGTTTGTGGCGGGATGGCTGTCGATCTATTTGCACGGATGTGACGGTACTCGGTATCAATCCACCACTCCTTGGGGTTTCCCGCCATATTACACTTTCGGATATCATAGCGATTGATTGATATCATCAACACCGTGGAATCTTTTTCACCACATTGGCACCGTTTTTGTCTTTTTCTTGGCTGCGAGTCTTTGGCTCGATGTCCGGACTTGCCACGATTGAAGCACTTGCCAGCGAACTTCTTCAGACCTTGGTTGAATCCCTCCCGGACTTGCTAGGCATTTCCTCTTCTTGTTGGGTTTGATCAGCTTCTTCAACAACATTGGCCTTTGAAACTTCAGATTCTTTGACTTTCTTCAGACAGGTCTATTGTCAACACCGATCCTCGGCCGAACAATGAGTCTTCAAGTGACAACTCCTTTATCTTGTGTTTGAGATAATTTTTGAAATCCCTCCAGGATGGTGGCAGTTTTTCAATGAATGCAGCCACTTGAAATGTGTCACTTAGAGTCACATGCCTAACCACTTGAAGCTCTTGAACCTGACTTAAGACGGTCTTTGAATCAACCATCTTGAAGTCCAAATTTGTAATGAATTCTGGGCCAGGCATCTTCGGTTTGTACTTCTTGTCCGGACTATCCCATAACTCCTTAGTAGTTTTCTTAATTATAGACGTTATAGAAATTATTTTCAGACAGATTAAGGACATAGTTACGACACATCGGAATGATTCCATGCATCCTGGCAATGACTTTTCTTTGTCTGTTTTCCAGCGTCAGTTTGGGGACCATCCTCATTGAGGAGTCTTGCCAGTTAAGGTTGTAAGATAGAACAACATCTTTGTTACCATCTCTTGAAATCGGTACCATTGAACTTCGGCTTTTCTCCGTGATTCGAATAAGGTGCTTAGAAGTCGAAGGCGAAGCCATTTCTGAAGGATAAAAACAGAACATATTCACGAAAAGAATGGTAAAAGCGAATCTTGTATTCGAAACAAACATAAACATGTCTGGAATCATTAAGCAGAGAAGCGTTCATTCAAAATTTGAATCTGACGAAATGAAAAATAGTAACAAATATTTGTATCTGAAGCGAGAAACTTATGTCTGAATCGGTACAGCGAAGTATTGTTCAAAATTTTATCTGACGAGCTTGAAAAAAACAAATTCATCTTAAGATTGTAGTTGGTGATGTTCGTATACTAGACTAAAATGTCAAGGAAACAAACCTGAAAGTAGCAGTACAAACAAACAATCAGAATGTTGATCCGAGCCCAACGAAATAACGTCGTGTCCTTAAGATGAATTTGGCCCCTCAATCAGTGCTGAAGATAGTGGGCGGTGTCTTTGCCGAGATAGAAACGATTCTCGTTCCTCAGCGATGCGTAGTCGGAGGGGCTGGTAGCTTCGATTGTTTGCGAGCAATCGCGCAAATAATAATGATGGTAGTGAAATTTCGTTTTTTTAAAAAAAATTGGGAAAGCGGGAATATATATATCTGTGAAGTGCGAATAGGCATGTTTGTTCGAAAAAAAATATGATCTAAACAACGTGCATTGAAAAAATAAGCCGATAGAGGTGGGCTGGAGCCAGAATCGGCTTCGGCCGGCGGGACGGACGGACTGACGACGGCGGGAAACAACTTTGAAACGCGTGGTGCTCTCATGCAAAGAGTGGGGTGCCACAGCCCAGAGACTGAGCTTCATTGAGAGAACATTATTTAAGCTTAGTCTGTCTTGTTTATTTAATGTGGGGCCGTTTTTCATTCAATTATGGGTTTTGTGGATTCCAAAGTCCCAACAATAACTACACCCATCTTTAAGCCATCTAAATCCAAGTATGTGAGAGGAGGGAGAGGGAGGGAGAGAAAGACGGATAGAAAAGACAGAGAGGAGAGGAGACAGAAAGACAGAAAGAGAGAGAGGGAAAGGGAAAGAGGTAGGAGGAGAGAAAGGGGAGAGAGAAAGAGAGAGAGAGGGTTCAATGACAGCTTCCAGTAAACCCCATGCTGTGTGCATACCATACCCATCTCAGGGCCATGTAAACCCCCTGCTACAGGTTGCAAAACTGCTTCACAACAAAGGCTTTTTCATCACTTTTGTCAACACTGAGCACAGCCACAGGCGAATTCTCAGGTCCAAAGGCCCCAACTCTCTTGATGGCTTCCTTGATTTTCGCTTTCAGACCATCCCAGATGGCCTCCCACCAAGCTTGGTGAATGCCACCCAGCCACCGCCGTAGTCTGTAGTCCACACTCAAGAACAGCTTGACTCCCTTCTGCAACCTCATCTCTAAACTAAACGAACCTTCATCCTCCTCTTCTGCCCCACCTGTGAGCTGTATCGTGTCTGACGGTGTAATGTCCTTCACTCTTGATGCTGCTGAGAAGTTTGGAGTTCCTGAAGTTGTGTTTTGGACAACAAGTGCTTGTGGGTTTCTGGAACAAGGCTCTGCAAAGACCTCCTCCAAAGAAGTCTTATACCACTCAAAGGTATGGTTTCCTTTTTTGTGGAAGATAGATCTACTCATTCAACATCGGTTCTTACTACTTAGACTAGAAAACATTCAATGCTTGAGATTGATATTGAAAGACTAGGTCTTATTTTTCTGTCTATATTTCCTTTTTTTTTGATAACTATTAACTTTGCATTAAATTTATAATATTATGTTAATTACAAAATTGTTGTGAACCCCTCATTTTTTTATGCCGACACGAGCTTTTATCCACTTGAGCTAGGTATTATTGGCTTCATATAGCTTATGTCTTTTCAAAATATTGTAAGCACATGAATTTATATGGTAGAATGATTGGATTAACGGACTGAATTCTGTCTGACTTGATTTTAAAGTCTTACGATATTGTATTATGAATTTTCCGGGGATTTGTGGGGTAGCTAAGGAATTGGAAGAATGCAAAAATAGACTTGCTCAGGTATCTTTATAAATATGTTATGTTTTTTTTAGGGTTTCAAGGTTCTATAGACTCATAGTTACTCCTATCTTGTATTTAGTTTTTGGAACAGTGGAGTTTTTTTTCCTGTCCTTTTTTCTTCTAGTTGGATTTTTCACATAAATCTGTGTATTTTGCTTCGTTGTCTTTTATTTTTATTTAAAACTCTTGTTTCTTGGATTTAATTATGTAAAATTTTTCCTTTTACAAATATGAATAGATCTGAAATGAACGCGCATATCCTCGTCATGGTTCATGGATTTCTATTTTCCATATGGAGGCCCAATAATTGGAGCGATCTGGTTTGATCTAGGGTTTATATATATATATATATATATATATATATATATATATATTATATTTGAGTTTTTAGGGTTTTGGATTATGTACTTAAAAGGCCACAATCAATTAAATAATCTCCTTGTCTGTGTAGGTCACATTGGTTGAACCAATTTCTATCTTCATGTTATTTTTTCTTGTTTATTCTCCTTCGATTTGCTGTTTATTTTGCTACAGTTGAAATTTCAAATCTGTGAGTGATCCACAGACGAAAGCTATCTGACAAACGGGTATCTAGACACCATTGTCGACTCCATTCCTGGAATGATGGAAACCATCCGGCTGAAGGATTTCCAACTCTTCAAAACTACAGACCCCAACAATATCATGCTCAACTTCCCTCATGTCAGAAGCGGAGAGAGCTAATACGCCTCCGCTATCATCTTCGCTTTTCGATGCATTGGAAAAAACGTTCTAGATGCTCTCACAGCCACTCTACCTCGGTTTACCATTGGCCCTCTCAGAATTTGGTCCATCAGATTTCCAGACGATAGACTGACAAATTTAGGCTCAAGTCTATGGAAAGAACAGCCTGAATATGCTCCAATGGCTGGATTCCAAAGAACCCAACTCAGTCATGTACGTGAATTTCGGGAGCATGATTGTGATGAACGCAACAGCTGACCAGGTTAGCTTGGGGACTAGCTAATAGCAACAAGCCATTCCTATGGATCATACGGCCCGATCTCGTGGCCGGAGAGTCATCGCCGTTGCTGGCGGAGTTCATAAAAGAGACAAGAGATAGAAGCATGATAGCAAGCTGGTGTCCGCAAGAACAAGTCCTAAAGCACCCGGCGATCGGAGGGTTCATTACACATTGTGGTTGGAACTCAATGAGTGAAAGCATAAGCGGAGGAGTTCCTATGGTTATGCCGTTAAGTCGAGCAGCCGACGAACTGTGGTATAGTTGCAGTGAATGGGGGATAGGGATGGAGATTGATGGTAATGTGAAGAGAGAGGTGGAAAAGGCTGTGAGAGAGCTGATGGATGGAGAGAAGGGGAAGGAGATGAAGAAGAAGGCTATGGAGTGGAAGAAATTGGCGGAAGAGGCCACCAAGCCTGGTGGGTCTTCGTACAATAACTTCGACAAACTGTTGAGTGATGTGCTGTCGGTAAAAAAGTAGACTGATGGATACATAGTAGTTTTCTTGTGATGTATGTATTTCAATTCTTCTAGGTACCATGTTGAAATCATAAAATATGAAAAAAAATACAGTTTTGCTTGGAAGAAAAAAACAATTCTGAAGTCTGGCGTAATAGAAATAGTGCGAGTATGTTGATATGATGAAAATCTTTCGAACAAAAGTTTATATCATGAGGCGACCATGGCCCTCTTGCGGGATAAGTTGTGGCTACAGAAAGAAATTTCCATCGCTCAACTCCCTTGGCATAAACAACAAATTCCTATTTTTCTCACTTTTTCACAAAGTTTCACATCACTTTATTTGTGTCGATGTGCTTCCAAATGGAATTTGGGTCACAAACCAACGTACTCACCATACATTTGCCTTCTTGGAATAAAGAAAAGTATTAAGGATGTAAAATTGCAGAGAAATGCGAAAAGAAATTTTTTTTTTGAAGGGAAATAAAATAGACTTAACTAATAAATTAATTATATATAGCTTATTCAAATCATTTTATTTTGTTTTCTATTATATCATGACTAAGAAATTTAAAAATATGTAAAATTTTAAGGAATTTGATTATATTTGATTTTTTTAGATTTTCTATAGTGAAACCAAATATGAAAATCATTTTTCTTAGTATTTTTTTCTTTTTTTAGTTTTTTTGGGGTTTCAAACGATGCCTTAATGTGTATTTTCTGTTTTTGTTGGCAAGTATACGTATGGGTTATAATAAATACCACATGTATTAATTTGATGTCTTCGTGTTCTTAGTGTCTTATTTATTCTTTCAGAATCCCAAGTTGCAGATTTCTTCACCAAATGACTTCTACCTTTTCTTGTTGCCAATTTTTTAACTCCAAGCTACAGTGGATACTCTACTATCATCTTGTAAGAGCTTTATGTGATATAGGATTTTGTGAAATTCTATTTTAATCTCATTAATTTTGCGTTAGAGTTTTCCTATTAATTTTCTTTTTATCTTGTTAATTTTCTTTTATCATAAAGGTATATTTTGAACCCCATGCATAAATTAAAGAAGTATATGATATATTTTTACTTTTGTATGATCTTTGATCATATGTGATCTCTATTTAACGAGCTCTAATGAGTGAATAAAGGTATACAATTCGAAGGACAAATTGGTTGAAGATCACGAGGCCTTTGGAATAAAAACACTATATTTATTTTTTAGAACTTCTATATATATTTTTTATTATTTATTGGACCTATCAATCAACTAAAAAGGAGAATATGGGAAGAACTGATAAAAGAATTTCATTATATTTCTTCTAAGATAGTTTTATTTCATTTGGAATCTCGTAGGGGATCGATAGTTTGTGGGGATGTTGCTTTTACAAATTGGTATGATGAGCTTATTTGGTTCTGGGAAAGGCTTTTTCCCTATAAATCATAAGATTAATATTATAATCGACTAGTCAAAATAATTGGAAGATCTTTCAAATTGATGTGAAATTGGGTTCTTCAAATGAATGTCTGAGGAAAAATTTATGGAATGAACCCTTTACTTGGATTTATGTGTAAGAAAGGACATGAGGACAAGGTTTTTAAAGTTAAAGAGCCTTCTATGGATTCATGTAACTACCAAGAGCATAGAATAGTAGTATAATTCTACAATTATTTCCAAGATAATAATTTTATTAAATGCCCTCATGAACACGCTCTTCTACATAAAGGCGACATATTAATTGTTTGCTTGTATTTTGATGATTTGATTCTTCACAGGAAATACAATCCAACCATGATTCACAGAGTTCAAGAGCAAATGGCTTGATAATTTGAGATGTCTGGCATTAGTCTCAAGTCATATCATCTTGGAATAGAAGTAAACCAAAAGAATACTATATTTATGTCTCAAGAGTGCTATGCAAAAGAGATTATGTGTTCTCCCACTAAGGTGGTGTTTGTTTTTTTTACTTAATGTTGAATAGAACTTTTTTTTAGCTTAATATTGAATAAGATTTAATAAAGATTCAAGATGTTTGCTTTGCTTTTTAATATCGTAAAGAAGCAGTTAATGTTAACGAGATTTAATTATTTCTTATTCGTTCGTCGCTCTTAATGAAACGAGTTTGATTTAATTATAATCGGGTTTTTAGCATGTATTATTACTCCCGTCTCGCCTCGATTATATTTTTAAAATAATTATTTATTATTTTATTTTATACTTTAATATAAATAATAATAATAATTAGAATGTTTTTTAATAAATAATTTATAAAAATTCATAATATTTTTATTTTTATGAAATATATTAATTTTAATATAATAAAATAAAAATATAAACAAAATCAAAATGTAAACGGACGGTTTAAGAATTTTTTATCTCAACTCCGCTTTGCTTAATTTTTAAAGCATAAGTTCAGAATTGAAAACGAGCCGGATCGATGGGGCCGCTTCGCGTTTGTCTCAAACCCCTCCTATCATTATCCCTATTTAGCTCAGATTACAATTTCTTCATACGTGAACAATGTAGCTTTTCGGCTTTCAAAATTTATTTTCTCGAATGTAGTTTCAAATATTTTCACTTTTTCATTCGTAATTTTTAAAATTTCAAAGAATAAGCTGTGCAAAATTTTAAAAACAAATTAAATTTTGCACTCGAAACTCGAATATCTTTCAAAGACAAGTCTAAAAAACAAACACCACTAGTGATAAACCATTAAGTTAAGTTGAAGTTTATGAATTTTATAAAATTTACTTTACTTAATTTTGCTCCCACTGTGTCTATCTTGATGTTTCAATTCACTAGTATCTTAAGGTGATACAGATAGTTTTAAACTGAGGATATGGATTTTTTACTGTTTTCTAAAATTTGAGTTTTATAATTATTTTTCGATCAATGAAAACACTTTTTTTCTCGAAAATATGTGCTTTGTACATTACTGGTTAGCTAATCTCTCAAACTACAAGTTACTAGATTTGTTGTTCAGTTATTGTCCAACTTGACCATGAGTTGGCGAAATTTGTTCGTTTTTTGAAAGACACTTTCTCATTGACTTGTGGCCAGATATATCTTTCACTGCACCAACACATGTCCTTATTATAGTACTTCAACATAATGCTAAGGACATATATGATAAGGACGTGTGTTGAATTGCAGTTGGAAGATAATATCTAATACCTACAAGTCAATAAGGTTTTAAAGTGTCTTTCAAAAACGAACAAGGTCCTTTTCATAACTCATAATCCAAGTTGGACAACTCTTGAATAACTTAAAAGGACAACCCTTAGTAATTTCCAAAGATAGCGTAAATCCGAAGCAACTTGTAGATTTGAAGATTGAAAGCAACAGTAATAATACAAAGCACATATTTTCGAGAAAAAAAAAATCGCTTTCGTATGATCGAAAAATAATTATAAAATAAAATTTTTAGAAAATAATTAAAAATCCATATCCTCAGTTTTAAAAATCTCTGTGTCACCTTAAGATATTAGTGGATTGAAACATCCAAGATTTGATGACTTACTAAGCTAGAAAAAAAATAAGGGAGAAGATGTTACATTATTTGCATCGATAAGAGCCAAACTTCTTTTTTAATTGCTGAATAGATGACATGCTAGAGGGCACACAATCCTAGAGACGACCTTAGGGTCTCAAATCAGAATACGTCGAAGCCTATGGTGAAAATATCAGCAAGCTGGTGTGTAGTAGAAATGTGCTTGAGTTCTATCACCTTGTTTTCAACCATATTTTTGATAAAGTGATGTTTGATATGCTTAGGTCGTGAACGCTGAACTGGGTTTTTGGAGAAATTAAATGCATTGATGTTGTCACAGTACAATGTCATACCAAATGATGTACCATCCTGTGAGACACTAAAATCTTTCATCATATTTTTCATTCAACTACTGCATGAATAGTTGTTACCAATGACTATACACTTAGCTTCTACTATAGAGAGGGATATGCAATTCTGTTTCTTATTGAACTAAGAGGCCAAGTTGTTACAAGGAGGAAACATCCACTGAGGTGCTTTTAACATTGTGAATTCTCCCCAACCTATATCATAATAACCCATTGGTTAGATGTAGAATCACAGTGTACTATAGTTCAAATTCGTGGTTCCACCTATTATTTGCATCTTCCGACTACAGGCGACCAAGCCCCCAAACTTCATTCCTGCACTGTCCAACTCTTCCTACAACAATAACTGGTATTCCTCCTTTAGTGCTTCTTGACATTCTTTGGCTTTGTTATTAAGGGTGTAGCATATGTGCCCAATCATCTCTATAGCTGACTTTGAATTCCCTCATGCCCAACACCACCTTCAAGATTTCTAATAATGTCAGAGGTTGAATGATCGCTTGAAGGTCTTTCATGAACTAAGATATCAATGGTTAGATAACTCTTAAGATGCGACGCCCAAACCTGTGCCTTTTTTTCCATGAACAAAGGTCCGCGAATAGTGTCCATAATAAAGATACCAAACACAAGACAACACAAAGGTAATCATATTACTGGACAAGTTTGTCGCAGAAACAGTCATACAAGAGACGTGTGCGTGGTTGTGCGCGCGCTGTGTGGGTGGTTGCACACGCTGTGCGTGCGGCCTGGCCAGAGCATGTGTAGCATCGCAACCGGTGCGAGCACTTCATGGGCAAGATGCCCAGCTCTCCGGCTGCGCGCGCCTTAACGCTTGTCGCCGCCTAGTCTGTGGGCCATAACAGGAAACTCTTTGTCGCAACACCACCCCTGCAAACCCTGTCATGACATAATATCTTCTGTTGTGATAGGAATGGCCCAGCCTTGGGAAAACTCTGTCACAACACAAGGGACCCTTGTCGCGACCTAAATGCTCTATCCCAACCCCCAACCTTGTCGCGACACAAAATTTATGTCGCTACACGGGGCCAAAAATCTTTATCGCGACAAAGAAAGCCTATGTTGCGACCTAAACCACCTAGTATGCCTGGGAACCTTATCGTGACACGGAGATCCTTGTGGCGACATAAGGCCAGAAAGCTCTATCGCGACGTGCATCGCAATAAGGTTCGCGCCCCGCTGGCTGTGCGCCGGTCTGAGAACCTCGTCGCGACATGTAAGATCCCGGGAGCGACACTGTGGCTAGTGAAACCCCAGCGATAGAATTTTCTCTATCGCGACAGGACCTGGGTGGCAAGAACCCTCTCTGGGGCCCTCTCGCACTTCCGCATTTCCTTTTTCTTTCCTTTCAATACACCTTAATCTCAACACACAATAGTCTTTATTACATAAGGGCAACATGAAACCTGAAAATTAGCCAAATGTATTGAAATGAGTTTAATTTTACAATCGTTTTTTTACATAACAAAACCGGGTTTTCCACCTAAATTTACAAAATACAAACAAAGCCAACCGCTTTTCTTCACCACTAAGGTCTTAGATATGTTCCATCCCCTGTACCTCCACTCGAAAATAATTTCCTACGACGGGTGAGCAATGCCCGATGAATTTTCTATAGCGGTTACTCCCACCTAAAACGCACACGCAATTAAGACACACTCATCACACCACATTCCATGCCGTAAAAGACAATCATAAAATGGAATATATCATGTCATGCATGAGATTTCATGCCCACAACCCGAGTCCCGACCGACTTCACACACGCTTAATGCCGTTGTGTAACCAAATATTGATGCTTCACCCAACCGACCAACCCATTGACAACCCTCTAATATTTATTTAATTTCCAAATCTCGTGCTACGATTCGCTGGCCGCATTACGGTTTACTGGGATCGTCAGACGCCTTCAACATTTTTACTTTCTTTCACCGCCGGTGATCATGTCTAACTACGCATGAATTCGTGTCTTTCACCCGGGGCGAGGGGGGGATGGGCCCCATCTTGCTTTGCCCAAACACACGAGATTTCATTAACATTATTCCCCGTTTGTCATCGCTAACAGCGAGTCTCAATTTTGACACCGGTCCCACTTTCGAAAGCCACTACACATCTACCAAGCGATATGGAATAACCATTACCATGCACACACACCCGATCCGATGCGATGTTACCGTGCATATGACATGCAATTATGCCATTTCATACATACAACATTCATGATTCATGAGCAATTATATTTTTCTACAATATAATTCACATCATCAAGCAATCCATGTTAATACATCAATTGAGCATGTAACAACATCATTTTCATACGAACACATGTTATTCACTTCTAGCAATACACACTAAACTGTACACATGGACAATCCAATCGGCCCCCATATCCAGCCGGACTGTCCGATAATACCCCACTTTTGTCTGAAATCGTTTCAAAAACAACTCAAAACTCAATCTCAGATCATTCCTAAATAGTCCCGAAATCTAGCATTGAGTCTCAAATATTTGGGATTGAAATGCACGTCGATCCGACCCCAAACATCTTAGCCATTTGAATGGCTCTTAGACAAGAATTAAATCGAGCAGGAGAACAACCCCTACCTCTCGAAGTTTAGCAAAAACCCCAGATTCTCGTACCCATGCAAAGCTCTTGTCTCGTAGAAGAACTTTCCTTCTTGCTTCGACGGAAGACCACCCGAGGTAGACCACTGCCTCCTCATTCTCTGTGTGGTTAGCTTCTGCTAGCCAACCCATCAACTATCCACTCCACTTGGAGTCGTGCACGGTCTAGGGAAAAGCATCATGCTTCTCTCCCTGAAAAGTCACACGAATACCGTCCCGTGTGTAGGCAGTAATCGTCCTACTATCACAATCAATGACGACTCGGTGTGTCGTTAACCAATCCATGCCAACAATGACATCAAAATCTGATATGTCCATCACTCGAAGGTCCACCGTGAGCAGAATCCCTGAGATGTCTAACTCACAATCTCGACACATCTGATCAATCCTCACCCTAGTCCCTAGGAGAACTCATGTAATCAGCTTCTTCCAAGGTCTTACCCTAAGCCTGGTAAAAACATCCACTCTACATGCAACAACAAAAGAATGCGATGCACTAGAATCAACAATATTCGCCTTACGCGAGATAGCGTAAACATACCTTGTAAGGACTGACCGGTCTCGGTTGGGCTCGCCGGTGGTACCGGCGGGTGTGTACATCGCCCCGGGGTCCCCAAGTCCCGCTATGAGCCCCGCCTCGACCTCAACCTATACCCTAGCCTCGCAAGTCCGTGGCAAAGGCACCGCACCGCCACTCCTGGGACAGATATCGTCCATCCGTCCGCACTGCGAGAAGTGAACAACCGGTGTTCACGACCGTCTCCACCGATGAGACCGGACCGGCGTTGTCCCAAAACCCTGGGATCCTTGCCTCTGAGGGCAATCCCTCCTCATATGTCCAGGCTGATGGTAGAAATAACATGTCATCTGCCCTGACTGACTGAAAGCCCTGATATGGCCTTGGCCTCGATGGCCGTGGCCCCGTCCCTGAAGTCCTCGTGAACTAGAAGCCTTCTGCTTCTTTCCCGAACCAGAGGAAGATTGATCCTCCTTTCTCTTACCACTAGCACTTGTATCTCGAGTTCTCCGTGCATCATCTATCTCCCTCTCTATGGCCACAGCCATCCTGACCATAAAGTCCATAGTCTGTGAGGAGGAATCCCACAATCTTGCCCCGGACGGACAACTTTAGCTATCCTCAAACTCTCTCCCTCACTCGCCATGTTCCGCCCACTGAGTCATCCCCGAAACGTGCCAACTCAGTGAACTTGGCTACGTATTCGAGCATAGTCATGTTCCCTTGCTTAAGCTAAAGGAACTCCCGGGCTTTTGCATGCCTAGCTGATGTCGGGAAAAACTTATTCATGAAGAGGGAACTCTCCCCATGTCATCGTCTCTAGATCCCATGAGACTTTAACCCAATCCCACTATATATGGGACTCACCCTCTAACCAAAATGTGGCTAGCCGGATCCTCGTAGCATCAGAGGTAATCTCCATAGCCTCAAAGATCCTCTTTACCTGACGGAACCAATGATCAGCTGCCACTGGATCCCCTCCCCCGATGAATGTCGGAGGATGATGTGCTATAAACCGTTGGAAATTACTTGGCCCTCCTTGACCCCTAGCTGCACTAGCCTATGTAATGGCAACAACTGCAACACCCACGGCCTTCACAAAGGCCTGCTGGTAAAAAACAGGTGGTGCCTAGCTAGCACCTCATGGACGACCTCTACGTCCCCTTCCTCGACTTGCCATCTACACATGTCAAATGGCAATTTCAATTTTTTCACTTTATCCACCAGCGTTGCATATACCACCACTAATACACTTTATCATGTTCACAGAGTTTCCCAAACCCCTAAGGTTATGTTTCTAACCCTGTTCCATATATAATCTACCATGTATATTATTCGCGTAATCACAATCAAGTAGCACACTATAACAATGTAAAATGCATGCATGATCTAAACCCAAGCCCAAAGAGTCCTAGATATCGCTCAGGAAGATGGTATCGTATCCATACTTATAGATACTCCACACCCGAGCTCCCTAGGTAATCTGCCACCTATGCTCGATTACCGTCGCGGATCGCCTAAAAAAACAAGGGAGAAGATGTTACATTATTTGCATCGATAAGAGACACACTTCTTCTTAATTGTCGAATAGATGACACATACATGCTAGAGGGCACATACCCTAGAGATCGACCTTAGGTCTCAAATCGAATACGTCGAAATTTATGGTGAAGATATCAAAGAAGGGTGTGTGTAGAATGTGCTTGATTTCTAATACCTTGTTTCTATTCGACGCGACACACTTTCATTCAATTACGGCAGCCAACTCCAAAGTCCCAACAACTCTGCCACGACGAAAAGCATGATATCAATACTCTCTCTCAGATGCATGATGCAAAGTGCGTATTATTCCATGAGAAAACGCCAGACTAGATAAGTAGTCCGAGACTTTGAACTTCCTTAAATAAACCTATCGGTACTACTTCCATTAATCGGCGACTTCGATAATTTGAACTCCGTTTGTAATCTTCGTGTAAGCCTAGACAATAGAAATCACACAACCGCTTCGAACAAATTGGCTCCTCACCGGCTGCGGTTCGCTTTGGCTATGAACACCGTCTCGGTCTCATGAGTGTTTTAGAGAATTCGGCCTTTTCAATTCTCGCGTGCTTACCACTTCACACTCACATGTGATTATGAACATATAGTTTCATAATCATTAAAAGCTTTCGCTAACCTTCACATATTAATACCGGGCCTTTATCCTGTGAATGGTAAACAAATTTGACAAGATTTACACTGGCTCTCATAACTTAGTTGTCTTGAACCTAGATCCGGGATCTCCACCAACTAGGTGAATGTCCAAGCATGATGACTTGTTTAGAGGCCTTAAACCAATTCCTCTTGATGCAACCATCTCTAGTTAGGCCTTTGTCAATGGATCTCGCACATCTTGACTTCACAAGTCAATGATGATAATTCCACTAGAAAGAAGTTGTTCCATCAGGCCGCGTCTTCGATCGCATGTGCCGAGACTTCACCGCTATACATGACATTCCTTGCCCTTCCTATCGCGCCACTATCTACAATGTATACATACAACGGGCACCTGCTGTTTTACCCATAATATCTTTCCAAGAAATTTCGGCTTACCGCTTTTCACCGCCTTATCCAAAGCAATAAATTTAATTCCATAGTGGATCTAGCAATACAAGTTTGTTTCGATGATTTAAGACATCGCACTCCCACCAAGTGTGAATACATATCCACTCATGATTTTGTGTCTTTAGTATTGTTATCCAATTTGCATCACAATATCCTTCAAGTACTTCCGGATATTCTGTGTAATGCAAAGCATAATCTTGAGTATGCCTTGGCATCGAATAAATGTTTCCCCATAGCTTTCCAATGATTTTCATTTGACTAATCAGAATCGACTTAGCTTCCTAACCGCATTACAGCTACGTCCGCCTAAGATAGTTCATGACATACATTGAACCAAGATACTCAGCATACCATTTTCGATGTTTTGTTTTCACCAAGATTCTTAGAAAGATGTAAATTAACATCTACTCCGGAAGTCTTCATCGGGTACAATATCTAGATTCTTGCACTTTCCAAGAATCGCTTCAATATAATGGGATTGTGATGAGTTAACTCGCAGATAGTCTTGGCTGATTTTAACTCCTAAAATAACATCGAATTTCATATCTTTCATATCAAATTTATTTGCAAGCAAGTATTTGATTTTCACGCCTCACCATCACCGTCGTTATAAGTATATCGCCTACATATAGACATAAAATGGCAAATCAATTTTGAGTTTGCTTAACATATACAATATTTATCGTGACTCATTAATCTTGAAAATTATTCGACAACATGACTTCACGATTTTAGCATGCCATTGTTTTGGTGCTTGTTTCAATCCATGTGAGCACTGATAAGTCACATACTGCCTTTGTCCCCGATCAAATGAACCTTCTTGCGTTGTTCCAAATATATTTCTTCTTCCAAATCTCCGTTTAAGAAGGTCGTTTTTACATCCATTTGATGGATTTCAAGCCTATACACCACTGTTATAGCAATTAGCATCCTTATAGATGTAATTCTAGTAACAGGTGAATAAGTATCAAAATAATCAAGACCTCTCGCTGTTTCAGATCCTTTACTACAAGCCTAGCCTTATATTTATCAACAGCACCATCCGCTCATTTTCCTCTTTGAAAATCACTCCTACATTGTAGTGGCTTATTACCGTGAGAAGCGTCAACCAATTTCATGTATGATTCGACAAGATGGATTCAACTTCACTATTGATAACTTTTCCGTAACGCTTACGCCACGGCTTCGCTACGCCTTCTTTGGAATGTCCGGCGCTCATTCTCCAACGACATATCGCTAAGAAATCAGTGCTCAAAAAGACATGGAAGTCTCCTTTGTCTTTTACTATGCCTGTGTTCATCCTCCATCGATCACTTCTAGATATAGTATCTCGAGACCTCTTATTATTATCAATTGACTCATATACTATGTTAGAAATATATTTTCAAAGAATTTAAGCGTCCCTTGATTCAATGATCGATGACACGTGATATTCCTGATCACTTATGAACAAGAAAACGATATGCATTGCTATTCGAGATATCCGATAAAAACACACGCTTCTTCTTTGGTCCCGGCTTTAATTTTGAGGCGAATCAACTATCTGAATCCCCACTTTGAGATATCTGCAGTAGACTGTCCTCACCATTTCATGCGAGTTCACGTTGGCTTTGCGCACTTCATTTAAAATAAAATTGCCTGTCAAATGCCTTCCCACAAATTTCGGTAGAATCGAACTATTCAAATAAACATTCATTGTTTCTTAGAGATCGTTTTTCCTTTCCGCCACTCCATTAGATCGGTGGGTGTATAAGGAGCACTGGCCTATGACGATACCAAACTCTGTGACAATTTTCCCTCATCAAATTCATATTCACCTCCTTTGTCACTCCTTATGATTTTAATTTTCTTGTTCAACTAAGTTTCAACTTCGCCTATAAGTTTTAAAAAGCATTCAATGTACCATCTTTGCTACTACAAATAAACATAACAATACCGCGAAAGAATATCTATAAAAAGACAAAATACTTATTACCACCTCTCTGACTTATTGGATTTCATATCGCATATATCCGTGGGTGCATTAAATCTAGTGTTGTTCTAAACCTATTATCTACGTAGTTGAAAGGGGGCTTAGAAAATTTAGATTCAAAACACACTGTATTTCTCACTTTGACGCCGTGTAATTCTAAGAACAAATTCCATATTCATTAATTTCTTTATCGACTTATATGTCACGTGTCCTACTTCAAGATGCCAAATGTTAAGACTCAAGCACATAAGAAGTTAAGCAACTTTATTCAAATCATCCTTGGTTACAACACCATTACATTCACTCGAATAAACCATCACTCGATAACCCTTCCTACATACATCTCATTTTTGAGAGTACAAACTTGTCAAATACAAAACCAACTTGAAGCCATTCTTCTATATGAGAGACCAATACCAAATTTTGCGAACATCCTAAGACACGCAGCACATTAATTAGTATCACACCTTCCGCATTGTCATCTTTAGAGCAATCTTTCCGACACCTTCCAACTCCAGAGGTCGATGAATTACTCCATATAAAGTTTTTCATCACCCTCACTTGCCAGAGTGATGAAAAACATCGATCTATTTGCACACACACGACCGCTCCAAAAGATCAATCCACCACTCCTCGGCTTCCATATTACACTCCTGGATATCATACAAATGATCGATATCATCAACACCATCGAGATCTTTTCACCACATTAGCTCGTGGTCTTTCTTGGCTTTGGTAGCCTTGCTCGATGTCCAGACTTGCCAACGCTGAAGCACTCGGGCCAACGAACTTCTTCTCGTGCCTTGCTGAATCCCTCTCCGCACTTGCTAGGCATTTCCTCTTCGTTGGGCTCTCGATCCTTCTTCAACAACATCGCCTTTTGAAACTTCTAGATTCTTCCCAACTTTCTTCGACTCTATTGTCTCCCTAATCCTCAACCGAACAATCAAGTCTCTGCTGACAACCTTTATCTCTGTTTGGTGATAATTTTTGAAATCCCTCCTGCGATTTGCCATAGCTTTTTCAATGAATGCAAATGACTTTAACTATTAATTTAGAGTCACATGCCTAACCACTTGAAGCTCTTGAACTCCACTTTAAGACGTGTCTGAATCAATCCATCTTCAAGCTCCGTAAATTTATCGAAAAATGAATTTTCAAATCGAAGATCTTCGGCCGTGATTCATTCCCGCACCATCCTACAACTCTACCGCTTTCAACCGAATTATGTGAATGCTTATGCAGATTTTCCGCATCAAGATGACATACATGACAGAAGTCGAATGATTCCATGCATCCACAACAACAACTTTTCTTTATCCGCTTTCTCCAACGTCCACTTAGACCATCCTCATCGGTGAATCTCAAGCAAGCTCGCCAGGAAGATAACAACATCTGCTACCATCTCTCAAATCGTACTATCAACTTTTCCGCTTTCCACGATTCGGAATAAGGTTAACTCAAGTCAAGGCTACGGCCATTCGGGCTGATAAAAAACGTAACATATTCACGAAAAGAATCGGTGAAGCGTATAATTAGACATTAAACAAATATAAACTTGTAATACGTAACCCAGAAACGTGGTTGCCTCATTCAAAATTTGAATACGAACAGAAATGAAAAAATAGTAACAAATATTTGTAATACAGAAACGAACAGAAACTTGTAATACAGAATCGGTAAACAAAAGTGTTCGTTCAAAATTTTAATACGAACAGAAACGAAAAAAAAAACAAATTCATCTTGGGTATCAGTCAGCATGCTCGATACCGTACTAAAATGTCGCATGAAACAAACCCGAAAGAAGAAGATAAACAAACAATCGAACGTTGATCCTGAGCCTCAACTAAATAACGCCGCGCCCTGGGCATTTACCGCAACTCTCTCAATCGCCACGGGGCGAACGACAATCGGTTTCGCGATGTAATGCACTCCGGCTCCAGCGCAGACGCAATGGGAGTGACTCAATAACTCAATCGCTTCATAACAACCCACAAACGACACAACGCATGCCGTTATAATTTCGCTTTTTTAAAAATCGGGAAAAGCTGATGCGATATATGCCACGGTCGTTCCACGAATGTATTACGCTTGCTCAAAAATACGATCTAAACAACGTCTGCTCGAAAAATAAACCGACAGAGGCGACTGAATCGAATCGAGTTTACAGGATTCGACGACGACGCGATGAAATCCAACCGCTGTATGCGGCCCTTCCTTTCCATTAAATGCAAGGCTCAGGCCAAACCCATTTTGAGAGCCAACTATTTAAACCCATCTTCCATCTTGTTTCTATTTAATGTGGGACACATTTTTCATTCAATTATGGGTTTTGTGGATTCCAAAGTCCCAACAATAACTACACCCATCTTTAAGCCATCTAAATCCAAGTATGTGAGAGGAGGGAGAGGGAGAGGGAGAGAGAGAAAGACGGATAGAGAAAGACAGAGAGGGAGAGGGAGACAGAAAGACAGAGAAAGAGAGAGAGAGAGGGAAAGGGAAAAGGAGTGAGAGGGAGAGAAAGAGAGAGAGGGGGAGAGAGAAAGAGAGAGAGGTTCAATGACAGCTTCCAGTAAACCCCATGCTGTGTGCATACCATACCCATCTCAGGGCCATGTAGTCCCTTGCTACAGGTTGCAAAACTGCTTCACAACAAAGGCTTTTTATCACTTTTGTCAACACTGAGCACAGCCACAGGCGAATTCTCAGGTCCAAAGGCCCCAACTCTCTTGATGGCTTCCTTGATTTTCGCTTTCAGACCATCCCAGATGGCCTCCCACCAAGCGATCCAGATGCCACCCAACCCACCGCCGTAGTCTGTGAATCCACCTCCAAGAACAGCTTGACTCCCTTCTGCAACCTCATCTCTAAACTAAACGAACCTTCATCCTCCTCTTCTGCCCCACCTGTGAGCTGTATCGTGTCTGACGGTGTAATGTCCTTCACTCTTGATGCTGCTGAGAAGTTTGGAGTTCCTGAAGTTGTGTTTTGGACAACAAGTGCTTGTGGGTTTCTGGGGTATAGGCTCTACAGCATCTCCAAAGAAGTCTTATACCACCAAAGGTATGGTTTCTTTTTGTGGAAGATAGATCTACTCATTCAACATCGGTTCTTACTACTTAGACTAGAAAACATCTCAATGCTTAGACGACATTGGAAAGACTAGGTCTTATTTTTCTGTCTATTTTTCCTTTTTTTTTGATAACTATTAACTTTGCATTAAATTTATAATATTATGTTAATTACAAAATTGTTGTGAACCCCCTCATTTTTTTGCTGCTAGACACGAGCTTTCATCCACTTGAGCTTAGGTATTTATTGGCTCATATGCTTATGTCTCTTTCAAATATTGTAAAGCATATTGAATTTATATGGAAATGATGGATTAATGGATCAAATTCTGTCTGACTTGATTTTAAAGTCTTACGATATTGTATTATGAATTTTCCGGGGATTTGTGGGGTAGCTATGAATTGGTAAGAATGCAAAATAGACTTGCTCAGGTATCTTTTTATAAATATGTTATGTTTTTTTTAGGGTTTCAAGGTTCTATAGACTCATAGTTACTCCTATCTTGTATTTAGTTTTTGGAACAGTGGAGTTTTTTTTCCTGTCCTTTTTTCTTCTAGTTGGATTTTTCACATAAATCTGTGTATTTTGCTTCGTTGTCTTTTATTTTTTTATTCCCAAACTCTTGTTTCTTGGATTTAATTATGTAAAATTTTTCCTTTTACAAATATGAATAGATCTGAAATGAACGCGCATATCCTCGTCATGGTTCATGGATTTCTATTTTCCATATGGAGGCCCAATAATTGGAGTGATCTGGTTTGATCTAGGGTTTATATATATATATATATATATATATATATATATATATATATATATATATATATATATTATATTTGGAGTTTTTAGGTTTGATTATGTACTTAAAAAGGCCACAATCAATTAAATAATCTCCTTTGTTCGTGAGGTCACATTGGTTGAACCACTTCTATCTTTCATGTTATTTTTCTTGTTTATTCTCCCTCGATTTTGCTGGTTTTTCTATTTTGGTTACAGTTCGGTACTCTCTAAATCTTGTGAGTGATCCACAGATGAAAAGCTATTCGACAAACGGGTATTTAGACACCATTGTCGACTCCATTCCTAGAATGATGGAAACCATTTGCTTGAAGGATTTTTTGGCTTTTTTCAAAACTATAGACCCCAACAATATCACGCTCAACTTCCTCATGTCAGATGTGGAAAGACCTAACAAAGCCTCCACTATCATCTTGAACACTTTTGATCCATTAGAAAAAAATATTCTAGATTCTCTTAGAGCCACTCTACCTTCGGTTTACACCATTGCCCCTCTTCAGAATTTGGTCCATCAAATTTTAGACGATAGGACTGACAAATATAGGCTCAAGTCTATGGAAAGAACAGCCTGAATGTCTCCAATGGCTGGATTCCAAAGAACCCAACTCAGTCATGTACGTGAATTTCGGGAGCATGATTGTGATGAACACCCAACAGCTGACGGAGTTAGCTTGGGGACTAGCTAATAGCAACAAGCCATTCCTATGGATCATACGGCCCGATCTCGTGGCGCCGGAGTCATCGCTGTTGCTGGCGGAGTTCATAAAAGAGACAAGAGATAGAAGCATGATAGCAAGCTGGTGTCCGCAAGAACAAGTCCTAAAGCACCCGGCGATCGGAGGGTTCATTACACATTGTGGTTGGAACTCAATGAGTGAAAGCATAAGCGGAGGAGTTCCTATGATTTGCATGCCGTTTAAGTCCGAGCAGCCGACGAACTGTCGGTATAGTTGCAGTGAATGGGGGATAGGGATGGAGATTGATGGTAATGTGAAGAGAGAGGTGGAAAAGGCTGTGAGAGAGCTGATGGATGGAGAGAAGGGGAAGGAGATGAAGAAGAAGGCTATGGAGTGGAAGAAGTTGGCGGAAGAGGCCACCAAGCCTGGTGGGTCTTCGTACAACAACTTCACCAAACTGTTGAGCGATGCTAAGGTAAAAAGTAGACTGGATGGATACACTGTAGTTTTCTGTGATGTATGTATTTCAATTCTTCTGGTACCATGTTGAAATCATAAAATATGAAAAAAAAAAAAAATACAGTTTTACTTGGAAGAAAAACAATTACAAAGTCTAGCATAATGTAAATAATCTAAAGATACTACATGACGAAATACTCGAACGTAAAGTTTCATCATTATGCGCAAGCTCCACACCCTCTTGTGGAGGCTGTTATGTCATGTGGCTGTGCCTATCACTACCAACCCTCATACAACAAATTCCTATTTTTTCAATTTTTCTTTCACAAAAGTCACATCATTTATTTAGTTGGATTTAAGCTCAAAATTTCCAATTCTAATACAAACCAATACCAATTATTACATTTAAGCCTTCTTTTTTAAATAAAGAAAGATTACGATGTAAAATGTATATTTAAACGCGAAGAATTTTTCAAGTAACAAAAATGTGACTTTAAACTTAATAAATTAATTATATATGCTTATTCAAACTTATTTTATTTTGTTTTCTATTATATCACGACTAAGAATTTTAAAATACGAAATTTTAATTGACATTCGATTTTTTTATATTTTCTATAGTGAAACCAAATATAAAAAATCATTTTTCTTAGTATTTTTCTTTAGTTTTTGGGGTTTCAAACGATGCCTTTAATGTGTATTTTCTGTTTTGTTATAAGTATACGTATGGGTTATAATAAATACTACATGTATTAATTTGATGTCTTTTCGTGTTCTAGTGTCTTATTTATTCTTTCAGAATCCTCGCTGCAGATTTCTTCACCAAATGACTTCTACCTTTTTCTTGTTGCCAATTTTTTAACTCCAAGCTACTATGGATACCTCACTATCATCTTGTAAGAGCTTTATGTGATATAGGATTTTGTGAAATTCTATTTTAATCTCATTAATTTTGCGTTAGAGTTTTCCTATTAATTTTCTTTTGATCTGAAAGCATTTTTCTTATCATAAAGGTATTTGAACCCTATGCATAAATTAAAGAAGTATATGATGATATTTTTACTTGTATGATCTTTTGATCATATGTGATCTCTATTTAACGAGCTCTACGAGTGAATAAAGGTATACAATTCGGGAAGGGACAAATTGTTGAAGATCACGAGGCCTTTGGAATAAAAACACTATATTTATTTTTTAGAACTTCTATATATATTTTTTATTACTTATTGGACCTATCAATCAACTAAAAAGGAGAATATGGGAAGAACTGATAAAAGAATTTCATTATATTTCTTCTAAGATAGTTTTATTTCATTTGGAATCTCTGTAGGGATCGATAGTTTGTGGATGTTGCTTACAAATTGGTATGATGAACTATTTGTTCTTGTTGCTTTTCCCTATAAATCATAAGATTAATAATATAATCGACTAGTCAAAATAATTGGAAGATCTTTCAAATTGATGTGAAATTTGCCTTTCTCAATGAATGTCTTGAGGAAAATTTATGTGGAAATGTCCCCTAATTTACTATGTGGTGAAAGACACGAGGACAAGGTTTTAAAGCTAAAAAAGAGCCTTCTATGGATTCATATGTAAACTACCAAGAGCATAGAATAGTATAATTTACAATTGCTTCAAGATAATAATTTTATTAAATGCCCTCATGAACATGCTCTCTACATAAAGGCGACATATTAATTGTTTGCTTGTATTTTGATGATTTGATCTTCACAGGAAATAATCCAACCATGATTCATGAGTTCAAGAGCAATGGCTTGATAATTTGAGATGTCTGGCATTAGTCTCAAGTCATATCATCTTGGAATAGAAGTAAACCAAAAGAATACTATATTTATGTCTCAAGAGTGCTATGCAAAAGAGATTATGTGTTCTCCCACTAAGGTGGTGTTTGTTTTTTTTACTTAATGTTGAATATAAGCTTTATTTTAGGCTTATCTTGAATAGTCTTAATAGCGTTAAGTATTAAGTTGTTTGTTAATATTGGGTATAGTAAGATGTTAGAGATGAATTATTTCGGATTCACCATTTCGTCACCATTTCTTAATGAAACGAGTTTGATTTAATTATAATCGGGTTTTTAGCATGTATTATTACTCCCGTCTTGCCCCGATTATATTTTAAAAACAATTATTTATTATTTTATTTTATACTTTAATATAAATAATAATAATTAGAATATTTTTTAATAAATAATTTATAAAAATTCATAATATTTTTATTTTTTATGAAATATATTAATTTTAATATAATAAAAAAATAAAAATATAAGCAAAAATCAGTATAAGCAGGATGAGTTTAAGAATTTTAAATGCATAGCAGACAGTTTAATTTTTAAAATAGAATGAGTTTTGAGAATTGAAAAAAATAAAAGCGGCTGGGATCGGGATGGGTAAGAACTTGTCTCAAGAAGCGCCGGTGTCGTCGCAATAGTGTGTATTCTTGGTCATTGCAACACATTTGGAAATGACAGTGGGTTTTAGCATTTTTAAGAGTAGAAAAATGAACTACGAGATAGAAAAGTCGAATATTCCTTTTATTGAAATTTTTTAAAAATTTCGTGATAAGTCGAAAACAAAAAGCAAGCGATTTAATCATGTGAATATCTTTTCGGCATTAAATTAAAAAATAATATTAGCTGAGAGTATTAAACCGTTCGTTAAGTTGGGTTTATGAATTTTATAAAATTTCTTTCTTTTAATTTTCTTTCCTTAAAATCTAATCTTGGATGTTTCAATCCACTAGTATCTTAAGGTGATACAGATATTTTTAAAACTGAGGATATGGATTTTTAATTATTTTCTAAAAATTTTATTTTATAATTATTTTTCGATCATACGAAAACAATTTTTTTTTTCTCGAAAATATGTGCTTTGTATTATTACTGTTGCTTTCAATCTTCAAATCTACAAGTTGCTTCAGATTTACTAAGGGTTGTCCTTCTAAGTTATTCAAGAGTTGTCCAACTTGAATTATGAGATATGAAAAGGACCCTGTTCGTTTTTGAAAGACACTTTAAAACCTCATTGACTTGTAGGTATTAGATATTATCTTCCAACTGCAATTCAACACATGTCCTTATTATAGTACTTCAGCATAATGCTAAGGACATATATGATAAGGACATGTGTTGAATTGCAGTTGGAAAAGGCAATATCACCTGAGTCAATAAGGTTACAAAGTGTCTTTCCAAGCGAACAAGGTCACCCTGTAACTCATAATCCAAGTTGGACAGCTGAATAACTGAGACAACCCTTAATAATTTAAAAGACCAATAAATCCGAAGCAACTTTGTAGATTTGAAGATAGCTTCTTTAATAACTAATAAAGCACCTCCCCTCGAACTTTTCTCCTTTCATATGATCGAAAAATATTATAAATAAAATTTTTAGAAAAGCTGGTAAATCCACTATCAGTTTTAAACTCTCTGTGTCTATAAGATATTAGTGAATGAAAGCATCAAGACTGATGACTTACTAAGCTAGAAAAATAAGGGAGAAGATGTTACATTATTTGCATCGATAAGAGCCAAACTTCTTCTTTAATTGCTGAATAGATGACATGCTAGAGGGCACACAATCCTAGAGACGACCTTAGGGTCTCAAATCAGAATACGTCGAAGCCTATGGTGAAAATATCAGCAAGCTGGTGTGTAGTAGAAATGTGCTTGATTTCTATCACCTTGTTTTCAACCATATTTTGATAGTGATGTTTGATATGCTTAGGTCGTGAACGTTGAACTAGGTTTTGGAGAAATTAAATGCGTGATGTTGTCACAGTACAGTAATAATATAAATGATGTACCATCTGTGAGACACTAAAATCTTTCATCATATTTTCATTCAAACTAGGCTGAACAGTTCTTTCTGCATTGACCTCTGCTTAAGCTACTATAGAGAGGATATGCAATTCATGTGTATTGAACTAAGAGGCGAGTTGATTGCAGGAGGAAACATCCTCGGGTGCTTTTAACATTAAATTTTCTCACAACCTATATCATAATAGCCCATTGGCTAGATGTAGGAATCATGAGTGTACCATGGTTCAAATTAGTGGATTCATGACATTGCATCTTGGACTAGGCACCAAGTCCCCGAAAACTTCATTCCTTGTGAATTGCCCAGCTCTTCCCTCTGACAATAATTGGTATTCACTCCTTTAGTGCTTCTTTGACATTCTTTGGCTTTGTTATTAAGGTGTAGCATGGCCCAATCATCTCTATAGTTGACTTTGGGATTCCCTCATGTCGCACCACCTTCAAGATTTCCTAATAATGTCGGAGGTTGAATGATGATCGTTTGGAAGGCTCATGAACTAAGATATCGATGGTTAGATAACTCTTTTAAGATGTGTATGCGAATCGGAATTCTTTTTTTCCATGAATAGTGTCCATGAATAGTGTCCATAACAGTATCTCAAGCGATGCAACCGCGATTACCTTTGTTGGCTGCTAGACGAGTTTGTCGTGTAGTTGCGGCGCGCGCAAATGTGGTTGTCGCGTATTTGTGTGGAGGTGGTTACTGTGGTGCGGTCGGCTTTGTAGCATGTGTATGCTTTGCCAGGCGGGTCGCGACACTCATGCGCATGCCGGATTTGTCATCGCAGCGCGCCCTAGCGGCTACGTCGCCTTCCGGGCCTAGTCTGTGGGCCATAACAGGAAACTCTTTGTCGCAACACCACCCCTGCAAACCTTGTCATGACATAAAATCTTCTGTTGTGATAGGAATGGCCCAGCCTTGGGAAAGCTACATCATGTGACGCAAGGACCGCGTCGCGTATAAATGCTCTATCACAACCCCCAACCTTGTCGCGACACAAAATTTATGTCGCAACAGACGAAATCTTCTCCTTGACAAAAAGCACATGTTGCGACCGCCCCCAGTATGCTGGGAACCTTATCGTGACACGGAGATCCTTGTGGCGACATAAGGCCAGAAAGCTCTATCGCGATCGTGCTTCTTATTTGTTGCACGTACCCGGCTGGAGTTGTCGCTGGCGAGAACCACCAGTCGCGACATAGAGACTTTCTAATAGCGACACGGGGCTAGTGAGCCACAGTAGCGATAAATTTTCTCTATCGCGACGAGGACTACAAAGAGGCCGACAACCTCTCTAGTCCTCTTGCACCTCCAGATTTCCTTTTTTCTTTCCTTTCAATACACCTTAATCTCAACACACAATAGTCTTTTTATTACAAGGGCAACATGAAACCTGGAAAACTAGCCAAAATGTATTGAAATGAGTTTAATTACAACTCTGTTCTTTTTACATATAGCTGGGTTTCAGTGAAATTTACAAAATAAACAAAGCCAAATCTCGGCTTTTCTTACCACTAAGGTCTTAGATATGTTCCATCCCCCGGTGTACCTCCAGTGCCTGAAAATAATTTCCTACGACGGGGTGAGCAATGCCCAGTAGATGAATTTTCTATAAGGGTTACTCCCCACCTAAAACGCACATGCAATGGCACACACTCATCACACCACATTCCATACAGAAAAGACAATCATAAATGGAATATATCATGTCATGCATGAGATGGGACTAAATGCCCGGCAGAGTCTGACCAGGCTCATCGCTGCAGCTAATGCCGGTGTGTAACCGATCGTGGCGTTTCACCAGCGACTCAACCCATTGGACAACCTCACAATATTTATTTAATTTCCAAATCTTTGTGTGCTTCTATGTATTTGTGGGCGGCGTCGTTTTTCGGGTTTCGTGTTCGTGGGATCGTCATGCGCCTTTTCAACATTTTGCTCTTTCACGCCGGTGATCATGTCCTAACTGCGCCAGACCATTGTCTTTCACCGGGCGAGGGGATGGGCCCGTCTTGCTTTGCCCAGACACCACGAGATTTCATTAACTGTCTGTTCTTACCCACGCCAATGTGAATCTCAATTTTGGACAACATCGCTTCGAGCTCATACACATTCCTGAGATAGTGAATAACCATTACCATGCACACACACCCGACCGTCACGATATTCTGGAGTGCATATGACGTACAAATTATGCCATTTCAACACATACAACATTCAGTTCATGGCGATTATATTTTCTACATATAATTCACATCATCAAGCAATCCATGTTAATACATCAGTGAGCATGTAACGACATCATTTCATACGAACACGTATTGTTCACTTCTATGATACACTAAGCGTACACATGGACAATCCCGACAATCGATCCCATAATCCGGCAGTTTGTCCAGATACTTGATCCGATTTTGGTTCGAAGTTCGAGAAAACAACCTCGAAGGCTTCGATCTCGAGTATCACACAAAAATAGTCGAGAAATCTAGCATTGAGTCTCGAATATTTGGGATTGAAATGCCGCGTCGTCCAGGCCCCGAACATCTTAGCCATTTGAATGGCTCTTAGACAAGGTCGTCGAGTAGGAGAACAACCCCTACCTCTCGAAGTTTAGCAAAAACCCCAGATTCTCGTACCCATGCAAAGCTCTTGTCTCGTAGAAGAACTTTCCTTCTTGCTCCGACAGAAGACCACCCGAGGTAGACCCGAATCCTGTCTCCCCTCATTCTCTAGGGTAAGGCTTGCTAGCCAACCCATCAACTATCCACTCCACTTGGAGTCGTGCACGGTCTAGGGAAAAGCATCATGCTTCTCTCCTGAGAAAAGTCACAGTCTTAGATCCGGGTGTGTGGCCGTGTCGTCTGCTTATCACGATCAATGGCGACTCGGTGTGTCGTTAAACGATCCATGCCAACAATGACATCAAAATCGTATGTCCGTAAACCGAAGGTCCGCAGTGAGCGGAATCCACTGAGATGTCTAACTCACAATCGACACATCGGTCGATCCTGCTTTAGTCCACACAGGGAGGAACTCACGTGCGGCTGTTCAGGTCTCTGCCTCACAAGCCCCGAAACATCGCACTAGATCTGTGACAAGAATGTGATGCGCTAGAATCCAAGCGATATCTTTGCCATGGCGAGATAGAAACATACCTTGTATGAATGGCCAGTGCAGTGTTTCCGGTCGATTGAATACTGATGGTGTGAACCGTCCACTGGGTCCACTAAAGTCGGTTTATAGGCCACGCCCTCGACCTCGACCTATACCACTAGCCTCTCTAGCCGGGTCTGTGTGGAAAAAAGGCACATGCCACTTTGTAGGACCAGAGATATTGGTCCATCGGCCTGCTTGGGGTGAAGGAACAAACTATGTTCACGGTGTCGCGATGGCCCCGGAATTTGCGTTGTCCCAAAACACAGGATCCGCACTCTGAGGCTGATCCCTCCTCATATGTCGGTACGATGGTAGAAATAACATGTCTGCCACTGGCCCGTGGAAGCCCTGATATGGCCTTGGCCTTGATGGCCGTGGCCCCGTCCCTGAAGTCCTCGTGAACTAGAAGCCTTCTGCTTCTTTCCCGAACTAGAGGAAGATTAATCCTCATTTCTCTTGCCACTAGCACTTGTATCTCTGGTGCTCCGTGCATCATCTATCTCCCTCTCTATGGCCACAGCCATCCTGACCATAAAGTCCATGTCTTGTAGGAGGAATCCTACAATCTTGCCCCGGACGGACAACTTTAGACTATCCTCAAACTTCATCACCTTGGCCATATCGGTGGCCACGTAGTCATCCGGCTTTGTGCCTTCCGGTGAGACTTGGCTCACGTATTCGAGCATAGTCATGTTCCTTGCTTAAGGCTAAAGGAACTCCGTGCTTTTGCATGCACAGCGGATGTCGGGAAAAACTTGATCATGAAGGAACTCTCCCATGTCGCCGTCTCTAGATCCCATGAGACTTTAACGATCACTTATATATAGGACTCACCCTCTAACCAAAATGTGGCTAAGCGGGATCCTGTTAGCATGTCAGGTAATCTCGTAGCCTCAAAGATCCTCTTGCACAGCGGAACCAATGATCATTTCCGGATCCCTCCCCGGAGTGAATGTCGGAGGATGATGTGCTACTCCTTAGTTGGAAGTTACTTGGCCTCATACATTTTTAGGCGCACTAGCCTATGTAATGGAAACAAGCGCCAGCACCCACGGCCTTCCACGAGGCTGGCGGTAAAGGGTGGTGCTGGCTAGCACCTCATGGACGACCTCTCGTCCCACCCTTAGACTTACCGTACACACATGTCGATAAGCGATTTCAATTTTTCACTTTATTCAATTAGCAGTGCATATACCACCACTAATACACTTTATCATGTTCAGTTTGTTTTCCCAAACCCCTAAGGTTATGTTTCTAACCCTAGTGTTCCATATATAATCTACCATGTATATTATTCGCGTAATCACAATCAAGTAGCACACTATAACAATGTAAAATGCATGCATGATCTAAACCCATGCCCAAAGAGTCCTAGATATCAAGCTGTGAAGATGGTATCAGGACCATACTTATGGATACCCACACCCAGGGCTCCACTGAGTGTCGTTTACCTATGCTCGATACCAATTTGTGACGCCCCAAAATAAGGGAGAAGATGTTACGTGTTGCATCGATAAGAGCCACACTTCTTAACAATTCTTTGAATAGATGACATGCTAGGGCACACGGAGTTCGCGACCTTAGGGTCTCAAATCGAGAATACGTGAGGCTATGGTGAAGATATCGGCAGCCGGAGTGTGTAGTAGAGATATTGCTTGATTTCTATCACCTTGTCTTCAACCATATTTTTGATAAAGTGATGTTTGATATGCTTGGGTCTTGAATGCTGAACTGGGTTTTTGGAGAAATTAAATGCATTGATGTTGTCACAGTACAATGTCATACCAGATGATGCACCATCCTATGAGACACTAAAATCTTTCATCATATTTTTCATTCAAACTAGCTATGAACAGTTGCTACCAATGACTATACAGTTAGCTTCTACTATAGAGAGGGTTATGAAGTATCTTGCATGCGTCCCATCCACGCGCGCATGCTTGTCACACGACCCTAGGCCGGGTCGTGCACCTGGCCTGAGAACCCTGTCACGACATGGAAGACCCAGTCGCGACACAGGGCTAAAGAAACCCTGTCGCGATAAAATTTTCTCTGTCACGACAAGGGACCCAAAAGGGGTAGTATTTCCCATTTTATTCTCTTTCAATACACCCTAATCTCAACACACAATAGTCTTTTATTACAAGGGCAACATGAAACCTGGAAAACTAGCCAAAATGTATTGAAATGAGTTTAATTACAACTCTGTTCTTTTTACATAACAAAACTAGGTTTTCCACTTGAAATTTACAAAATGAAAAACAAAGCCAAATATGGCTCTTTCTTCACCACTAAGGTCTTGGATGCGTTCCATCCCCTGGTGTACCTCCAGTGCCTGAAAATAATTTCCCATGACGGGGTGAGCAATGCCCAGAAGATGAATTTTCCTACAAGGGTTACTCCTCACCTAAAATGCACATGCAATGACACACACTCATCACACCACATTCCATACAGAAAAGACAATCATAAATGGAATATATCATGTCATGCATGAGATGAGACTCCTCATGCCCACAACCCGAGTCCTGACCGACTCCCTCACACATGCTATTGCCAATGTGTAACCAGTCATTGGCGTTTCACCCAACGACTCAACCCATTGGACAACCCTCCAATATTTATTTAATTTCCAAGTCCCGTGTGCTATGTATTTGTGGGCCGCGTCATTTTTCGAGTTTACACCTTAGGATTGTCACACTTCTTTTCAACATTTTTATAGTGTTTCACCACCGGTGATCATGTCTAACTGCGAATGAATTCTGGTCTTTCACCCGGGGGAGGGGGGAGGAGGGGGATCTATCCCATCTTCCTTCGCCAAAACACACAAGATTTTATTAACATTATTATGTTCTTACCACACAATAGTGAGTCTCAATTTTTAGACGTCCCACTTTCGAGCTCACTACGCATTCACCAAGGATGGTGAATAACCATTACCATGCACACACACCCGACTCGACGCGATGTTACCGTGCATATGACATTCAATTATGCCATTTCATACATACAACATTCATGATTCATGAGCAATTATATTTTTCTACAATATAATTCACATCATCAAGAAATCCATGTTAATACATCAATTGAGCATGCAACAACATGATTTTCACACGAACACATGTTATTCACTTTTAGCAATACACACTAAACTGTACACATGGACAATCCAACAATCAGTCCCATAATCCAGCTTCGGACTGTCCAAAAATAGTCCCGGAATTTTGGTTTCGGACTATCCGAAAACTACCTCGAAAACTCAATCTAGGATTGTCCGAAAATAGGCCCGAAATCCAGCATTCAGTCCCAAATATTTGGAACTGAAATGCACGGTCGATCCTGCCCTAAACACCTCAGCCATTTGAATGGCTCTTAGACAAGAGAATTAAACCGAGTAGGAGAACAACCCCTACCTCTCGGAGTTTGGTGAAAACCCTAGATTCTCATACCCACGCGAAGCTCTTGTCGCATAGAAGAACTTTCCTTCTTGCTCTGACGGTCCGATCGCCGGAAAATCTAGAGAGAAGGTGGAGCTTCTCTCTCATTCTTCTTCTTCTCTCTTTTTCTTTTTCTCTCTTTTCCAAATTTTCCTCCCCCCCCATCGGATTGTTTGATCCAACAAGTCAAGTGGGAGACCTCATCATGTCTCCCTTTCATTGGCTCTCTTGATTTCACCTTATCCCCTTATCCAAACCTTTGGATTTCCATCCTCTCAAATTGTGACACATGTCCCACATGGGTCCCACTTATAATTTTGTTTGACTTGCTCTCCATTTGACACATGGCTCCATATGAGCCATCCAACATGTGCCAAGTGTCACTCGTTACTCTCGGTGCCTTGAAAAACGTGAAATTCCAACTGTCTTGGAATTTGACGAAATTCGATGAGGTAACTAGATTTGGCGAGACGATTCCAACAGTGAAGTCCATTTTGTCATCCGAGATCTAGAAAAATTCCAGATTTTCCACTGAAATTACCGTTTTACCCTTTTAAAAATTGAATTTTCTCGAGAGTTTTCCTAAGATCTCCTTCTTTTGGTGGGATGAGTCATAGGATGGTGGATCACGCCCGACAGCGGGCTAGTGCTGCTACTAGGTGATGCATCATCTGTTGGGACACTATCATTTTGACTAATCTTATTACTGTAAGAGAGCTTGTTTTTGTTGTAACAATTGAGTATGAGGAATTCAACATCTGAATTGTCTAACCTTGTTGGAGTATATTTTGATTTGGTCATTAACACGTGCCAGTTCCATGTTGTTTGGTCCTTTTGTTGTTGACTTTGTAGGCTCGATTGTTTAGGGAATATCTTAAAAATATGCCTTCGTCGCTGTTAGCATCAAATTTACTCTTTTTCTCCCTATCATTAAGACTAAAATAGGTACTACCAAACTCATGAAAGTACTTTAGGTAGGTTCCTTACCTCTTCAGATTTCATAAAGGTCGTATTAGTTTTCCTAGAGCGAGTAAACCACATTTAAAGTAAGCATGTTGTGTTCAAGGCTTCAGCCCAAAACTTTATTGGAACATTTTTTTTTGCTTTGAACATAACTCGAGCCATTTCTTGTAGTGCTATGTTCTTCTATTCTTCCACCACATTCTATTGTGGTGTCTTAGGAGTAGAGAATTTATGGTCTATCCCATGTTTATTATAGAACTTAGTGAGGAGAAGAGTTTTCAAACTCATTCCCATGATCACTCCTTATCTTGATAGCTTTCTTAGGTTGTGCACGATTTCTTTTCATGTGCATCAACTTTAGAAACAATATCTTAAAGGCATTAAATGTGTTAGTTCTCTCTAAGAAGAAACACCCGTAGTCTTAGTGATCATCGTACATACAAACACATACCTTTTTCCTCCTATAGTTTCAACTTGTATTGGTCCCAGTGGAGTCCATATGAAGGAGTTCTTGGACCACCGCATGGTGAGGATGTTACACCGTCTTATGAGAGGCATCTTGATATGTTTTCCAATTTGACATGGTACACCACGCCTTTTCAAGATCAATCATCATCTTTGGAATTCTGAACAACTTTGGGCGTAATAGTTTCACTAAGGCTCTTGTGGCGATGTGGCGAGTCTTTTATGTCGAATATGCGGGTTGTTTAACAGGTGGTTACCAGAAGTTCTTGAGTAGTCGGCCAATTGGCAGCTGTCGATGATCTTTTTCCTTCCATAACATATGTGTTAGTTTGTCAGTGCCTAAGCATTTGTCTTTAGTAAATTTGACAAATAAATTTTGATCACACAGTTGACTAATGTTGATAAGATTGACCTTTAGCCCATTCATAAGAAGAACAATTTCTAATTTAGGCATACGTGGAACTTTTAGGAGACCACTACCAATTATAGTACCTTTAACACCATCATTGAATGTCATAAACTTTATATTGTAAGGTTGTACATTGGTCATAAATTATTTATGACATGTCATGTGCTTGGAGCTTCCACTATCAAAGTATCATTTTTGCTCGACATTCACCTTGAGAGATATTTAGGCCACGAGACCTTCCTGCATTTTACCACAAAATGCTGTTTGTTTTAGATTATTTGCTCCACATTGTCTCACCTTTTGGTGAATCAAGAAGTATGAACATTCCCTCCAGATATGTCCTAGCTTCTTGCAGTAGTAGCATCTGAGTCTTTGTCTCCTAGACGAATGATTCTTCCTACCACATTTGCAATGGTAATTTCTACTTGTTGTAACAACATTTATGGGGGCAGGAGATTTAGTTTCTAAGCTTTCTCCCTTTAAACATAGACCATCGGGGCATTTTGTTGTTCTCCCCATCATCAGAATATGGTCTAGGATTGTGGCATTAGAATTCAGCATTCACATAGTTTTCCTAACCTGCTCTAGTTCATTTTGAGTGTCTTCCATTTTAGATTTGAGGCTATTCACTTGTTTGATCAACTCATTTTTTTTTCTATGCTTAGTTGGGAAATTTGTTTGAGCAGTTGTTATTTGACCTTTTCTATAGGTTAGAGAAGGCATAATTGGAAACACTAGAAAACTAAATGGAAACGTGCTTGACACTCGTATTCTCTTTACAAGTGTATAGGTTGTACAAGTAATAAAGTAGACTTGAAAGTTTAGATATTGATCCCATAGGGAATGGAATGTAGTTCTTCAATAACCAAGTATCTTGATGGGCTTGTGTTGGGTGTTCAAATTAGTATAAAATGTAGGCCCGTACGTGCAAGTATATGCGTCGAGGTTACATAGTGTAGCGTCTTGTCAAGTGTCGTTCCCACAAGGAGAAGTGTGTTGAATACTGGAATTGGCTCTAGAATATTATCCAGATCCCAAACTCGAGTGAATTATAACTAATGTAAAGAAAAGCTAACCCTAAAATATTAGCTAACTCAATTAATGGAGACTAGGGTTTTGCCTTCTCCTGCCACACTCAATGAATTATAATCTAGATACAATTGTTCATTCCGTACATTAACGGATTCACGCTGGTAGGTTGATCGTGCCTATAAGATATCCTCTCTCAAGGTATATTCGCCTATCTCGCTAGTAGGGTTTATTGCATCTCTGTATCAACCCTGGACTCCGAAACATGAATGATCAAACCTTAACAGGCCACACTTAGGCAGAGATATCTCTGCTCTCGATTGACGAGTGTGCTCACACTGCGATCCTCGAAATCTTTATCTGAGATTCGACCAAGAGCATGTTAATGTTGACCAAACACCACCATGTAAATAAATCACAGAAAATAAAACAAGTCAATATCAGATCCATTAATATACTTAATGAAACAGAATTAATAATTAATCCATATGAATGTAACAAAGGCCTGTAAACCACAGAAATAAAAATTTAGAACATCATATTGTTCATTACAACCATAAAGTTTTTAATCATTAGGTGTTCGAGAAAGAAAATACAATGACAGGAGTGCACATGATCTCTCGATTCATGCTTGCGTCGTCTTCTCCGTTCTCTCCCGTCTATCTCCCTTTTTTGAATTCATCGTTCCCCTCATTATATATACAAATCTCGTTGATTAAGTCCTAACAATGTTGCAACGTTGGAACGTCATCTGATCCTAATGTCGCGATGTTGGGGCTGGGCTCTTCAATCTTCTTCTTCAAGTCTCCACATAGCCTCCAAATGCGCCTTTTCTGAAGAATGCACAAGCCAGTGTCGGATATAAGGCGGTAACACACTGCTGTATATGATCTGATAAAATGTCTGATGCTTTATGGACATATATTCTTCCAATTGAATTTGGTGTTTCCTTGCTCATCACACCCCCAAACTTAGCTTCTTGTTTGTCCCCAAGTAAGAAACAGACTCATAACAAAGCACACATGAAAAAAAATGGCACACCAAAACGTCTATGACATGAGTGTGATACACATGACGCTAAAAAAGAGAGTCAAAATGAACAAAACTTGAAATTCAAGCCTTTGTCCTCTAAAATCGAGGGATCCTTAAGGTGGTGTAAATTTCTAAGGAACTTAGCTAAGCAAGGTCAGGTTGACCAAGCAACTCCAACTTGAGTTCTCAATGACCTTTCCCGGAAGTCATGTGTAGTTGTTTCATGATCTCCAACATATACCTAGGTTCTAGTACCCCCAAACTTGAAGTCAACTCACCCATTTGAAATATTCTAACCACGAAAGGATAAGAACACACCCTTTTTATTCCCGTTAAACTACCTAAGCATGAATGAAAACTAGTGCCTATAAGTTTTAGCTGAGTGTCCCTATAGCGGGAATTCATTGGTGACTCACCACCAGTTGGTTAAGGGCACTAGGCATTGAGTTCCCCTCGAACTTCACCTCGAACACTCAACCAAACCTAAAGGCCTTAGACTATGGGAAGGATCCATCCACTGTCCCATGTAGCGAGCGGTAAGTCAATGGCTCCGGCGGTTGGCTCGGGGCATTAGGCTTTGAAAGCCCCTCGGTTTGTGCGAGATTTCGATTGAGCGATCCCATTTATTTTTCACACCGTCTTTTTGATCTTTTAACTTCTTTATCTTTTTTATTTATTTATTTTTTCAATTTTTAATTTGGGGCTTGATGGAGATCCTCTTTTTCAAAGGTGTCCCATCACTTAGGTGTTAGAAACCCTCAAGGCTCGTAGAATTCTTGTAAACAAGGTCTGGAGCCTTGGTATACCCCGGAGATCACATGTGCGTGTGTGCGATAAACTACTTGGGAAATGGCTTCTTGAAGTACAAGGGTGGTGATTAAACTGAGTCACCCTAACCTTTCTAGCATACCGTTCCAGATCATGGAACAACCTAAGGGTCCCTTTTCATTTTTTGCTCGTTCCTTTTGAAAAATTTTGGATCAAAATGACCTCCTATTAGCAGTGCTTGGCATCACTCACACATGATACCTAAAACAAACTTAAAACATAATCTTGCTAAAAACTTGACCTAAAACATGCAAACACCTAAAAACTGTATATTTGAGCAAAGACACACAAAACCTAAATGCATAAAAACTAAAACAACCTAAACACAGAAAAAAAACTAAAATAGAAAACCAAATTGATCACCCACACCCCTCAAACAAAAACGGACAATGTCCTCAATGTCAACAAAATATCAAGTGAGGGTGTAGGGAACTCCCCTAGCAATCACTCGGATCACTGCGGTGGTGGTGATGGCGTGTGAAGAAGCGGTGGGCAGGCTGTTTGTTGAATGTTTGCGGTGCAGGTACTACACGGTTTCCTAGGGCCCGGTGGTCACGTTTACCTTTAGCTTGTCCATGTCTTGGCGATGGAGGCGAGGTGTTCTGGGTCTCGATACGAATGCGCATCAATAGGAATTGGTCAAGTCATGAACTGATCCTCGAAGTGCGGGAGAAGGAGGCGACATTGTTGTCTCCTCCTAGGATGGTGGTGGTGGTGGTGGGGGTTGGGTGGATGGCTGTCCCGCCTCTCCTTGGGCGTCTGCTCATATCCTAAACCTAGATTGGTAGGCTCTAAGCTAGTCCTCGTCCGAGGGTTCATTGCCGGAATCATAGACTTCCTTGGCCTTGGTACACCCGGTTTGTCTTTCTTAACCATTATCGCCTTGATTGGGTGTATCCAAGCCTCATTATCCTCTAAGGGCACCCCGACTTGCTTGCATAGACCATAAATGAGAAAGGGGTGCCCGAGATTCATCTTAGCATCTTTGTTATAAAGGATTGCATCCTTTATAACCTGGCCGGCATTAAAGGGATGTCACGGATGATGGCATAATTGTGCAAGTCCCTCTTAGCCGTCACTTCACACACATTGGTTGTCGGGATGAGACGGGGTATGATGAAGTGATGCCATACCTTGGGAATGTAGGCCAAGTGTTTGGCCTTGAAGTGCACTACGTGCCCAGCCATTGTTACATTCCATTCAGGTACTTACATTTATCAGGCATCTTAAAGACCGAGATAGTTAGGGGTTTCATGGAGCCTATCATAGGTTTCGGAGTTAACCAGATCAAGGTTATAATATTCAGTGATAGACTAAACATTGAAGTCTACCAAAACCCCGTGCACCATGACCCGCTTTCGATCTGAGGCGGCTAAATTGGCGTAGAATTCTTATACCACCATTATGGTAACCGGCCTTAGGGGTTGGCAAAGCGCCTTCCACCCCTTGTTCGCTATAGTTTGGCGAAAGAAGTCGTCGGGGTGGTGAAATCCCTTCTCCTTAATGAATGACCGGTTCTTGGAGATGAGGCCAAATTTCTCGGCCGCACTCACATTAATAAACTTATTTCTATCGAAGTCTTCTTGTGGCTCATCCACCCTACGACTTTTCTTTGAGGTTAGTTTTTGCCTTTTCGAAGACATCTTGGACTTAGGGGTTGGAGTGTTTAGGAGCCCTCGGCTTCTCCAATGACTACTCAACATGCACCTAAACCCCCAATGTGCTCAAAGCACCCTTTGGTAGTTAGATACTTTGAAAAATTTCACCTAGACAATTCATCAAACAATTGATGGCTACTATTTGGAATATTGTTCTTGGCTCGACACCCAAGGTTCTAGAACCTCAAATCACTCACAGATCTCCTTCTTTATGAAAACCAATCCAAAAACACCAAGAGAAACTTAAGCTTCACCTCGACTCACTCGAAATCTAGAAATCGTCAAAAGATGTGAACAACGGAAGAACTCTAGGATTTTCGCATCTAAAGAGGTTCTTAGGTCTCTGAGGGATGCGAAAACAGTTTGGGAAGCGGTTGAAGGAGGGTTGGCTATTGAACCTGCAAAAACCAGAGAGAGAGTAAGGGTTTCAAATGTGCGGGATATGAAAATATGAACTTTCATTTTCATAAAAACAAGACAATGTCGCGGCGTTGAACTAGCGTTACCCAGCGTTGGGATCAGCGTTGCGATGTTCGAGAAGAGTAAGTTCGATGTCGCGGCGTTGGATCCCGGCGTCACGGCGTTCTGAGAGAGTGTTCAAAAATTATCTTTGCCGGCGCCAGCGATGTTAAGACCCGATCTTGGCGATGTTATAGAAGTGGTTTTTCGGTTTACCAGCGTCGTGGCGTTAAGATCTAATCATCAGCGATGTTCTGAGAGAGTTCGATTCATTTTTGATATAAAATTTTATAAGTTATAGAGCACTCCCTTAATGAGGTTCCACTCCTTATCCAACCCCAGAATAAATCTCTCGGGCTATCTCTCTACCGTCGCTTGACCTCAGGGCACGAAAACCATGACAAACCAGATAATGTGACTAGGTTATAGTTTACACACTCCGAGAAACTGCGATTACTAAAACAAAACAAAACACAAAACACAAAATAATAATAAAAAATAATCAAAACTGCACTACAAAACTAAAATCTTCCAAATGCTTGGGTTGCCTCCCAAGTAGTGCTTTGTTTAATGTCGTTAGCTCATTCCACGAATCTAAATGTCCTTGAGATTCTGAGGTTTGCTTGAATTCCTACATGCGCCTTGTTTTTGGTGTGCTTTCAGTTGATGCTTTGTTGCTTGCATAGAAGTCACGTCAAAAGTATGGCTTCAATCATTGCGTTCCAGGCTTTAAAGCTCCCCTTCTTTGGAGTGCATGATTTCCACCCCTTTATAGGGAAAAACTTGAATCACAGTAAATGGTCCTGACCACCTCAACTTTAATTTCCCTCGGAAAAGCTTGAGTCGTGAGTTAAATAAGAGGACTTGTTGACCTAGATCAAACTCTTTCCTTATAATATGTTTATCATGCCAAGCTTTTGTCTTTTCTTTATAGATCTTAGCATTTTTGTATGCCTCATTGTGAAATTCTTCTAATTCATTGAGCTGCGGTATCGTTCTGTAGTACCTTCGCATCCATATTGACTACCTAGTTGCCCGGTATGCTACGTGTTTAATTCCGTAGGCCAGTGGCACGCTTTCCCGAACACAAGCTGAATGGTGACATCCCCTAAGGTGTCTTAAATCTTTGTTCTATGGGCCCAAGCATCATCTATATTTTCACCCGGAGTCTTTCTTGAGCTATTGATCGTTTTCTCCCCGAGATAGACTTTATTTCTCTTTGTTTGAGACCTGCAGCAGCCCATTAGTGCATTGGGTGATATGCAAGTGTTGTACGATGTCGAACACCATATTTTCTCATAATCACGTCTGAGCATTTGCGAAGTGGGTACCTCCGTACGTAATCAACACGCACGAGGGGGTTAGGATGAGGTGAATATGTGACTACGAAGGAACTTTGCTACCACTCTGGCATCATTAGTTCGGGTAGGTATAGCCTCCACCCATTTGGAAACGTAGTCTACTGCCAAGAGAATGTATAGGTTCTTGAATGAAGAAGGGAAGGGACCCATAAAATCCATCCCCATATATCAAACAACTCTCTACCTCTAAGATGGTTTGCAAGGGCGGCTCATCCTGTTTTAATATGCTTCCCATTCTTTGGCATTTATCAAAGGTAGACACAAATTGGTGAGCATCTTTGAACATGCTAGGCTAGTAGAATCCTGATTGAAGTACCTTTACAACTGTCCTATGCCCCCCCAAAGTGCCCCCCACATGCTAGAGTGTGGAAGTGATTTAATATACTCTCTATTTCCTTCTTTGGGACGCATCTTCTTATTACCTGATCGACATAGTGCTTATATAGAATAGGCTCCTCCCAATAGTAATGCTTCAAATGTGTAAAGAATCTCTTCTTCTGTTGATAGTTAAACTCTGGTGGGAGCACTTTTGCTATGAAGTAGTTCACATAATCGGCGAACCAAGGCACTGGCTTTATGTCTTCAATGGCCAAGAGTTGTTCATCTAGAAAATCATCATTGATTTGAATTTCTTTACTAGGCCCTTCCAATCATGAGAGATGGTCTGCTACTAGATTTTCAGTCCCTTTCTTATCTTTGATTTCTAGATCAAACTCTTACAGTAATAACACCCACCTTATTAGTCTCAGTTTCGCGTCCTTCTTAGTCATCAGATACTTTATGGCATAATGAGTCGTACCTTTATTACTGTATTGCAAATCAAGTATGGTTGGAACTTGTCAAGCTATGAAACCACAAATTTCAAAATCTCTCTTTTCGGTTGTTGCATAGTTTAATTGCGCATCATTCAAAAGTCAGGCTAAGCATAATAGATAACTACAGAAATGTTCTTTCCCTCTTCGACTCGATGTGCTAATGCGTAGTCACTTGCATCACACATTAGTTCAAAAGGGAGATCCCAATTTGGTGCTACTACAATAGGTGCTAACACTAATCTCTCCTTCAGAAACAAGAACGCTTGCATACACTGATCATCAAATTCAAAAGAGGCACCTTGAACTAGCAGATTCGACAAGGGTTTGGCTATTTTGGAAAAATCCTTTATGAATCTCCTATAGAATCCCACGTGACCCAAAAAGCTCCTTATTCCTTTCACTGAAGATGGGGGTGGTAGCTTATCTATTGTTTAAATCTTGGATTTATCTACCTCAATTCCTCTTTCTGAAATCCGAGGCCCCAGTACAATGCCTTCCTTCACCATGAAGTGGCACTTTTCCAAATTCAACACAAGGTTAGTTTCCTCACATCTTATTAGTGTCTGTCTCAGGTTCTCAAGACAATTGTCAAAAGACTTCCTTAACACCAAGAAATCATCCATGAATACTTCAATTGTTTTCTCAACAATGTCTGAGAATATAGCCATCATGCAAATCTGAAATGTGCCCAGTGCGTTACATAACCCAAAGGGCATTCTCCTAAATGCGAACGTACCATACGACCATGTGAATGTCATTGTCTTGATTGCTTTGGGACACCATTATTAACAGATGCCAGCGATACCGTTCAAAACAATAACATTTATTGCGCGCCAAACTATAACATGGGTCAAGCGGAGTGAAAGTGAATGCTTTCCCCATTGCCTTATTCATTTGTTAGTCTATATAGATTCTCCACCCTTAAGCGTTAGAGAGGGAAGCGGTCGCTATTCGTCACTTATCCTTGTGGTCCTATTTTTAGGAACAACCTATCTTTTTGGACTTACCCATGAACTATTTAAGATCGATAGGTGCACATCCCAACTGTGAAATATGGCGCTCACTTACCACTTCCTTCATTGTAAGTTGGGTCTTCTTTGAGCCTCACTTTGAAGGTTTGTGACCTATCTTCTAATAAGATTGATGCATACACATAGGCGGATCCATGCCATGGCTAGGGACCATTCGATAGCATCTTTGTGATCTCTAAGTACTCTCAAAAGCTTCTCTTCTTCTACGACTGTCAAGATCTACGAATCCTTCAGTGGGTTGAGGATTCCCACTAGATAAGCACCACCTCTCCAGGGGCGACTAGGTAGTGGCTTTTGCTCCAAATGTGGTGGTCACTCAATTGCAGGCACTAAAATCTGGGTGTTCTCTACCAACGACTCATAATACTTTCTTCTATTCGGCTGGAAAGAGTCCATCCATTTCACATACTCTTCAGCCTATTTACCTAATTCCTCCTTATCATTCTGCACAAGGCTAGTCTCTAGGCCAGTGTGACCACTTTGGCTGAACATAACTCCATTTGCCTCTATCATCAGATATGCATCACTCTCTACTAGATGCCGCACAACATTGAATACACTGAACCTAACCTCATTGTCTTGGACTCTTAATTTCAATTCTCCCTTCTACACATCAATCATAGCCCTGCTTATTGTTAGAAACGGTCTACCCAGTATAATGGGTATCTCCTTGTCTTCCTCCATGTCCAACACTATGAAATCAGTTGGGAAAATAAACTTATCTACCTTTACTAGCACATCTTTTATCACTCCTCGTGGATGTTTCAATGATCCCTGTCTGCTATTCACAGTGATGTGGAGTTTGGCCTTCACCTAATCTTAATAGTCTAAAAAATAGATAAGGAAAGACATGAGGATAATACTGGCTCCTAGTCACATAGGGCTCTCGAATCGAGTTCCTATCTTAAATGGGATTGTAAAGCGTACCGATCCTTCGGCTTCTATAGTAGTTTCCTGCGAAGAATAGCCTTGCATTCATCGATTAAGGTTCACTATCTCAAATCGATAACCTTCTTTTCCTATCTGATAGTATATCTTTCCTTAAAATTTGACACTTGTTTGAGCATTTATTCATTAAATGCGCAGAATATTAAGTGTGCGGTTTCTTAAACACTTCCCTGAATTTGGTAAACTTCTTGTCCAGTTTATTCCTCTTCAAACACTAAGGATACAGGACTAGTGTAAGAAGGGTTCAAATGCATGTACTGTTTCTTGTGATCTGCTCCTTTCATCCCGATCTCTCTTCCCGACTTCTTCTCTTGGGGTACGCTCCCTTGCATCGATTTCGGTGGTATGGTCTACCTCCTCAATTTCCACTTCCTTTACCATTGGTGGTTTCCCTATACTGTTAGTTCTATACCGCTTCTTAAAGTGATGGCCTTAACATGTTCTTTGCCTTCACCTCTTGGGTTTATCTCTGAATTGCTTGGCAAAGAACCTTGTTGCCTCTCAGTCAACAGAGTGACCATTTGTCCCATTGCCTCAAGTTTCTTAGCGTCTTTGCTTGGACTGTCGATTGGGTTGGCGATTACGCATATTCGCTTTGTTTCATTCATAAAGGTTGTATGGGAAGTAAGCATTTGAGCTAGTGCTTCTTCCAAGTTCACTTTTTTCTTTGATGGCGGTTTTCTCACTTAGGGTGGTGGCATACTGTTCTGATTATTCCTCCATCCATAGTTCTGATTGCTCTAATTATTACGCCAACCTTGGCCCTGGTTCTAGTTTTGGTTCTGATAGGTGTTACCCCCATACTGACCCTGTTGTTGTGGCTAGTTAAATCTCGACACATACTGTGTTTACTCTACTGTGATCTGGCCCGACTGGCATTCTCTATTACCATGCTGTCTTCCACATGATTCTCATATCTCCCAAGGGTTAGTATGAATAGCATTTGGCATAACTATGTGATTTGTTTGGTGAGGTTCACATTAACACGATTTACCAAGTGCTCGGACCTCTGTGTTCGCCTCCGTGCCTTGCTCCCGGTATCGGCATGTCCCCAGGCTACTAGTTACTATTAGTAGCCATATCCTCTAGGATTCCATATGCTTGGCTTCTTCATCAGAGTGCCCCCAGCTGAGGTATCTATAACTGTTATAGTAGAATCACTCAAACCGTTGTAAAAGGTATGGACTTGCATCCATCTAGTCAGTCTGTGATGTGGACACCTCCTTAATAGTTCATGAAATCTCTCCCAGGCTTCAGCTAAGTTCTCAAGCGTCGTATGTTAATCTCTTGCACGGTTGTCACGATCTTTGAGAAATTTGGAAAAACTTGAGTGGGGAAATTTATGCACCAAATCATTCCATGATATAATGGAATTTGGTGGTTGGCTAGTCTAACCAATGTTTAACTTTATCACCCAATGAGAGCGGGAACAATCTCAATCTAAGTGCTTTTTCTGTTACTCCATTGTATTTGACCGTGTCGCACACTTCAATGAAGTTTGTTAGATGCGTGTTCGAATTCTTACTTGACGACACAGTAGGCTGGATGTTCTGAAGCATTCTACGGGGTTATTGTTTTTCAACTCGAAGTTGTGAAAAACTTGCTGTAATTGGTCTTTGTATAGAGGCGAACAAAGAAGTAGGTGGTAAAGAAAAATCTTCTAGTAGCATAAAAGGATCATCTGGATGTATAAATGGCCTGGGAGCATAATTCCTACCATTATTCCCATTCTATCCCCCTTGCGGCTCATTCCTCTCTTGGCCTTGATCTTGCTCTTCTTGGTTCTGCATGACTGCTAGATTTCTCTGGTGTGCTTCTCTTTGCTCTCCGCGTAATCGGTTTAAGGTTCTCTCTGGCTCAAGATCGAATGGAAGTAGTTCACCTTGACCCTGTCTTCGCATGCACACACATAAAATTTTACTGCAATCACACACAAAAACATTAGAGACCAAGTTACAAGCACTTGTGTAAATAGAATAACCAAGTAAATAAAGAAAACAAATCCAGAGTAATATCTAATTGCTCTATTATAAATATCAACACGAAACTTCTCCCCGATAACGACACTAAAAACTTGACGGGCTTGTGTTGGATATGCAAATTAGTATAAAACGTAGGCCCGTATGCACAAGTATACGCGTCGAGGTTACGTAGTGTAGCGGCTTGTCAAGTGTCGTTCCCACAAGGAGAAGTGTGTTGAATACTGGAATTGGCTCTAGAATATTATCTAGATCCCAAACTTGAGTGAATTATAACTAATGTAAAGAAAAGCTAACCCTAAAATATTTGCTAACTCAATTAATGGAGACTAGGGTTTTGCCTTCCCCTACCACACTCAATGGATTATAATATAGATAAAATTGTTCATTCAGTACATTAATGGATTCATGTTGGTAGGTTGATCGTGCCTACAAGATATCCTCTCTCAAGGTATATTAGCCTATCTCGCTAGTAGGGTTTATTGCATCTATGCATCAACCCTGGACTTCGAAACGTGTGAATAATCAAACCTTAACCGCCACTTGGGCAAGGGAGATCTTTACTCGATTGACGAGTGTTACCTGCCGGATCAAAGGAATCTCTATCTCTCGATCTCAGATTCCCGACAAGAGCATGCTAATGTTGGCCAAACACCACCATATAAATAAATCACAGAAATAGAGCAAGTCGATATGAGATCCATTAATATCTTGAATGAAATAAATTATGTAATTAATCCATATAGATGTAGCAAAGGCAGAACAAAACCCTAGAAATAAAGCTAGAACATCATATTGTTCATTACAACCATCAAGTTTTTAATCATTAGGTGTTCGAGATAGAAAATACAAATACAAGAGTGTACACGATCTCTTGATTCACACCTACGTCGTCTTCTCCGTCTTCACCGTCTTCTCCCGTCTATCTCCCTTTTTTGAATTCTTCGTTCCCCCCCCATTATATCTAAAAATCTCGTTGATTAAGTCTCAGCGACGTCGCGACGTAGCGACAATGGGGCTGGGCTCTCCAATCTTCTTCTTTAAGTCTTCACACAGCCTCCAAATGCCGCCTTTTTCACCTGAAATGCACAAGAAGTCGAATATCAGATATAAGGTGGTAAACACACTTATTACTATCTGAAATGAACCAAAAGCATGATAAAACGCGGGTATATGGTGAGTGTTTTGGGCACTCATCATACCTTAAGTAATTGAATTTCTCACTATTTAAGCTAATAAAAAGGTTTGAAAATGGAGATTTAAAAAAAAACTAAAAACAAAATAAAACAAGGATGATTAATGCTCAACTCATAAGGAATGGATTGATTTTGAAGAAAGAACTCAGGAAAGAATACTAGGGTTGATTGCTTCCATTGATACATTTTGATTTATATTCGTTAAGCACGGGTTAAGTGAAAGTATGCTTGTGTTTGTTCAAGGAAAAGGGTATGAGGTTTACACTCTCGTGTCTCCCCTCAATTTCTCACACTAACTTCCTATTCACCGTGAAGCCCATCTAGGTCATTGAATGTGATACTTTTCGAAGACAATTCTTTCCTTAGGTGTCTATTGGTTACCACTAAGTCCATGCAATAAAACAATCTGAACTATGCTTGAACCAATCACCGCTAAGTCCATACGATCCTCACATAATGCTAGATTTGTGTCTTACCCTAATAAAATCCATTTAATACTATACATTTCTAATTCCCTAAACTTCTTTGATTAGGTTAAGTTGATTACCTCAATTGAAACACATTGGCATGAAATGGTTAAGGCTCAAGGGTATATTTCCAACAATCACTATGGAAACCCTAGGTAAAGCTCTCTATAAGCTTCTGGAGTCTACTCACATTCCTAACACAAATCTATTAGGAAGAAACCATAACAATCCAAGATTTTAACCAACATCAACATAAGCATATATTCACAAAACCTTTCAAAAAAATTATATAAATCAAGCATCGGCTTGACAATCAACCCTAGTGGATGTTTAGCCACTCATTACAACCCAAAAATCCAACAAAATCATGTTTATTACAAGCATAATAGAGAAAGAAATGAGAAGAGAGTAAAATTTAGAGATACAAAATAGATTGAAGGTGAAAAAGCTCTCAAAACTTTTGTTTCCAAAGTTGTGGGAGTCCTCTAACTTAAGCTAGATATTCAAAATCATCTCCAAATCCAAAGTAAAAGGCTTAAAAATAAAACACCTAGGTTGATTCTAGCTTAGGATGAGAGAAACCCTAGAATGGGTGTTCTCTCACCAAAGTAGAACCCTAAAAACATCTAAAAAAACATGTATTTATAGTGTATTGGGAAGCTTGAAGGCCTTAAAATGGGCCGAAAAATAATGGTCAAACTTCAGTGATTTTTAGGAGGCCGGGCCGGTGGATGTCGCGATGAGATCTATCATGTTCGCGTCATCGTTGCAAGCGTTGGTCTGAGTTTTCTTGATGTCGTAACATTGAAGGCCCTAATGTCCAAACTATACTTTGTATGTCGTTGATTTTTGCATCGAACTTCTCGAGGTTGTAATTTTCTCGCCCAGACTCCAAATTGGGCGTTCTTGGTATCGTTGGAAAGATCTTGAACTCTTGAACCCATTTCTGGGCATAAGAGATCTATTTGATGCCACCATTAACACAAAAATTAAAAAAAAAAAAATCAAAATATCAGATGCTTGTTGTGTGTGGTGGCTTCTTAGTCTTCTTTGGTTCCATTTAAGCTAATTTTTGTTCATTTTTCTCTAAAGTTGGCTTGATCACCAAAATGAGGCATTTAAACATTAAAACACTAATAATCATCATCAAAATGCATAGAAAATGGGATGATAATCATGGAATAAAATGCACTCATCAAATATCCCCAAACTTGGCATTTTGCTAGTCCTCAATCAAAGAATAAGACCATTTCTCAAAATTTATTTACAAAAAAAAAGATGATAAGTGAGCTTGATGAGGAGAAAATTTTTTGATGCTTGCCTTAGGGATCTTACCTTATACAACATGGAGAAGACTTTGAGATAACATATTTCAATATAACAGGTTGACCATAAGTTAAGCATACCTAAACCAAAGTTCTTGAGTGTGTGTGCGAAGTCTTTCCCTATTTAGCCAATTTCAATTTAGATGCAATTAAATAAACTAGAATGGAATGGGAATCTCTTACTCTCATGGTGCTCCCCTTGAAGTTGTGTGCATAAAACTCCATAGGCTTGTTGGGAATATCATTTATTCACTAATGTAGGCAATTCACATTTCTTAGGATCAAATAGATCTTCAATAGCTTGTAATGTATGGCTTAGGTAAAGGGTAGTTGAGTAGGTCATTTTAGGTTTGTATTTACCCAACACATACATATTTCCTTTTTCTTCAATGCTTTCTTTCCATCCTTTAACAAACTGAGTTTTTACACAATTGCATCCATCTTAGACTCCCCCAAACTTGGTTATTTGCATTTTTTTCATCACATAAACCCCAAACTTGTTTGATTTTCACCTTCCTTTTAAGATCACCAAGAAGCTTTATTCTTTTACTTTTATGAACTACATGGTATGGAGTAGTGCGATGTTCAACTCCTCTAAGCTTTCTACCTACCCTTAGTGAGTTTTAGGTCAACATCTCCCAAACCACTTGGTCGTAGGGTACTAGGTGTTGAGACATCTCTTCAAACTTAATCACTCAAGGTAGGAAGGCTACGATGCCAAACCTACTTCCCCTTGATTTATTCTTTATTTTTGCTTATTTTCTTTCTTTTCCACACCCAACTTCCTTTGATTTCTATTAATAGCACAACCACTTCAACAAATCTCCTAATTCACACTACATGTCTTCACATGATATTGCATTGAAAACAACATCTTAGGGAGGTCAACTCAAGAGTTCTTTGGCTAAAGGATACACAATAAAGGTTTTAAGGTGCCATTTGCCAGCTTTCAAGATAGAAAATGGCTAATAAGGTTCCAATTAGGTGACTATGGATCAATGTACATAAGGGTTAGCTAGAAAGGCTCAACCAATCCAAGGATGACCTATATCATTTTGTAATTGCTGTGTTGCCTAGGATTTCGCCTCAAATGATAATTGAACAAGTTCTAGAGTCTTTAGAGATCAAATAGAATGGTGTTCACCTAATTCTTCTATAAACCAAGCAATATTGATTATCAAGGATACATTATGACTTGTGCTCAAAGTGATAAGAACTTTTGGATAAATAGAAAATTATAAGGTCAAACCATTATTCTGTAAGTTCATCTATCTCTCATTTTCTTCATTTGAAAGAAGGTCCAATCATTATTCATCATAGGCATCACAATTGTCCCAAAACAAACTCAACCAAAAAAAAAAAAAAACAAAACAAAACTTTTCAACTATTTACAATTATTTTTATTCAAACTCTTTGATCAAAATTGAACAACTTGATGGAGGTTACAAGAGTGACAATCCCAAAAATTCAAGCTCAATAATAGATAAACATGAAAGCACAAGTAATTCATTCATAAAACAATATAATGGTCACCTGGTATGTCGAAACTAATCAAAGGAGTTATTGAAATGTAAAAACAACTAAAAATTAAATAAAAACCTTTAAAAATGAAAAACATATAAAGCAGCTAAAACACACAAATCAACTAAGGAGAAAACAGCCAAAAGCAGGATAATTGAAGCTGTAACTTTTTTTTTTAAACAAAGGGACACCACACCCTAAACTTAAAACATCATTGTCCTCAATGTGATATAAAAGCAAGAAAAGGTAAGAGAACTCTCTTGAGGGTGATCAGGCCTCCAGAAGCAACTCCAATGGAATATGACTTGCTTAAAATACTCCATATCCAACATATTTCCTCAATTTCTCTCTCAATAGATGGCCTAGGGTTTGACAAATTCCCATTCTTTGATAAATGCCCTCTATTAGGTGTCATGATGACAAGAAGATCACCTCAACTTAGAGCAAGCCCTTGGTCCAAAGAATACCCAAAGTAAATGATGAATAGGATTCTCAAAATGTGAAGGCTTAGGAACTCTTCTTTCATCAATTTCGGGGCTTGAAGTCCACTTAAGCATTTCATCAAACACTTGGTGTGCATGAATTTTCTAACCCTTCTTTTGCTACTCAAAACCCATCTTTTTTCTTTTATTTCAATCATACAACCATGAATCCTTAACTCAAAAATAGCATTTCTATTGACATTGAAGATCAATTTCCCTTGGATTCTTTCAATTTCAAACAACCCATACTTTCCCAAAGCACCACAATGTCAACACCTCTTTTGATCACAAGCTTTGAACCATGTACAAGCACCTCTTGTGTTGGTGTTCATTTAGACAAGCACTTGGCCCAAAGAGACTCCCCAATTAGTACAAGATATTGATTCTTCACAATAGAAGGCATATTAGCTTCTTATGTAGCAAAAACTAGCCTTGAATACACTTAGCCATTTCATGACTACAATGTGGGCACAAATTTACCTCTCTTTTGAAACATTCAAGTCTCTTTCTTCAGCTCTCTATCGTACACAAAATGAGTTCACGACTCAATGATAGCATACACACCAATAACCATGAAGTCTAACATAGAATTCGCTTTGATTATAAATTCTCAAGCCTTCGAAATTGTTTCCAAACTCACCACAATTTACACCACAATATTGAGAGAGAAAGGGTTTACTTGATATTCAATGTGATCACTTGTAGCTTCTAATGGAGATAAAGTGTTGAATTTTCACCATTGTGAGGTTTTAGGGACTTGGTTTAGGGATAGAATCAAAGGATGGTGGGAGAATGGAAGAAATGGGTATGGGGAGGTGGTGATCCTAGGGTGGTGAAAATGGGTATAGATGCAAGATTGAGATGGAATGGATGCAATGTTGGTGAAAATGGTGGAATGAGATAGGGTGAATGAGTATTTGGGTGAGGATTTTAAACCTTAAAGGGAGAGGGAAATGGAAAGGAGTCAACAAGTGATCAAAGTGCAATTTTTCCACTTTTGAACTTCAAAATCTCTTCCAATCAATCTAACCCTCTTTTAAACTTCCCAAACGCTTGAAACCAACTTCAAAGTACATTAAGCTCTTGAATCTCTCTTGAAGTTTCAAGTCTCCCAAAATATGAAGGTTGCTTCAATGCCTTGAAAGACACAAACAAAAACCAAAATAAACACAATAACAAGGTCAACATACAAAATTACTAAAATAACTAAAAAAACTAAAGTAGTAAATTGATAGAAATCCTTATTTAGCTTGGGTTGCCTCGAAAGAAATTTGCTTACGTTTTTGGGGTAAGTAGACTCTTTGGAGAAGTATGAGAGCTTTGGGTTGGCCTTTCATCCATCATGGTTAATAATCCCTCATTATCCTCATCGCTTGCAAGAAAGAACTTCTTCGCCTTCATAATATCTGATAACAACTCAAATGCCAACTCTATGGTGGAGAGTGAGTTGGCCTCTAATCCAAATCTTTCAAGAGTATCCTCTTGAAAGAGTATAGATGTATGCTCTACAAATGGTGGAAATGAGCTGTCTATTCTCATGCACATCTGCCTTTCCTTATCCGTACGTGGAATGTTTTGGTGGAGGTCGAATTTTACTTTTTCCTCGCGAACAAGCAAGGTTATTCCCCCATGTTTGGAATCAATCAATAATTGACTTGTGGCAATGGAAGGTATTCCTATAGATGGGATTTGATGGTCCTTTTCCAAGCCTAAGTCAAAAATCAATGGGAAATTGAACTTGTCAACCTAACCAAAACATTTTCAGTATTAATCCCCAGATGTTGCTCTTCAACTTGAATCTTTTTCTAATAATAGTTTCCTGATGTAGCTCTTATCCCTTCTTCTCAACCAATGTCAGAGCTTGAGTTCTCTCAATGTAGGCTTATGCTTTCATACTAACATATGTCATCATCCTCTATGTCGCTTGGGAGTGGCTATTGATTGATTAGATTTTACCAAATAATTAGTTGAGCTACCAAAGACTAATTCAGTTTCCCGGTAGCGGTGCCAAAATCTTGTTGCGACCATAAAATGAAAATGAGTATGTGCCAAATTTATGTCCTTTGCACTTTACCAGAAGATTACGTCATTCAGTCCTTGACACTTGGCACCAAGAGCGATAGGACCATGACCATATATAAAAATTGTTTTATGTTGTTATCTATAATAATGCTGTTAAAAATTGGTTTTGGTCTAAATCACTGCAAGTGCACAAGTCATACAAGTAATAAAGTGGACTTATAAGTTCGGATATCATTCCAATAGGGATTGATTAGAAAATCTAAAGATCAACTACCCCTACTACTTAAGATCATTACTATTTGAACCTCTAATTTCCAAAAGAGATTTACAATAAATTGAATAAAAGAATTTTATAAATATTATTTTGTAATGAAAAATAAATCTAAAAATACATGGATTAGAGAAATTTCATGGCCGAAATAACACGGGAATGAAATCGGTGTTATGATTATCCAATTGCAAGGTTCCTAAGGAAAAGTATAATTGAGGCATGAACTCGGAAATTGTTAAAGAGCAAGGTAGTGTAGCCTTGGAATGCCTCATGACACTACACGTTTCACTCTCTAGATGAGCATATTCCTAAACTAGGTCAATGGGTCCAAAGAGCTACTTGTAGGACTTGATTCTCTTTCAGATCTTATTGTTTTTCCTTCTCAGTTCTTCACAACCATATCTTAGGATTGGAAACTGCTTGCCCCCATAGACAGGATAATGCAAATCTTTTCTGATGGTGGTACCTCGACCATCAATTCAACTAAAATTCCCTCTCTCCTTGATTAAAATCTTAGCTAACACGGGATTGAGATTACTTTACCAAATTGAGGTGAAACCTCTAAGGATTAAACTGATAATTAGTAGGCGGCTCTTATGCCTCGGGAACACACTCCTGCTATCACTTAGGAGGGAACCTTGAAGTCAGAGGTTAGAACATCACCAGTGGTGTATCAAAGTATCTTTAGAGTGCATTAGTTCTATGAATATAAGTACAATATACCCCTAAGTGATTACTCTTTGCTCTCAGGTCGTCCATCCCTGTGTCACTCAGGGGGATCCTGGAAATCAGACCATGGATACAACTATTTCTAGGTATAGAACACTTATATAGAACAACTCAATGTAAGAGCAATACTAATTAAATCACTCCAGTTTCATTCCCAAAATAACATTAAGACGTCATAAACAACAATCAAAAACCAACAGGGTTCTTACCAAAGAGGGAGATTAGCCTTCCATTATTGAATTACAAATGACATTGACTAGTTGATCAAACAAATTCATTGAAATTGTAATCAAAACTGAAATAAAATGAATTCCAGAAAAATTTCCAGATTCCACTAAAGTTCAGACATAAATGAAGCTTGATGTTGCGACATTGCATATTCAGTTCTAATCATTTCAACCGATGTCGAGACATGCTAACCTGCTATCGCGACATTGAGTTGATATTCTAAGTCTTGATGTCAATGTCGCGACATTGGTCTGTTAATGTTTCAACCTTGGCTGCCCATATCCAATGTCGCGACATTGCAATGTGAGATCTTCAATGTTTAAGCCTTTTTTGATGTCGTGACATTGCTGTTGTGATGTCACGACATTGAGTGTTGATGTTGCTTTACTACTGAAGTTATGTTCTAATGTCGTGACATTGAGTTGTGATGTCGCGACATTGAGTTGTGATGTCACGACATTAAGTTGTGATGTTGTGACATTACCCTTGAGTGCTGTAGTCTAGTGTGATATCGTAGTTGATGTCATGGTGATGTCACGACATTAGTAATTTTTGTTCTACCTGCTAGCCGATGTGGCGACGTACGAGTCATGTCGAGACATTCTCCTGAAGTCGCTGACGCAAATCAGATCTCGCGACATTCTCCGATCAATCTTGTGACATTCTTTGCCTTTTCTGCACAATGCTGATTTCTGCTTCTTTCTTGTTGATTTATGCTTCTTTTCCTTAATTTCCTATAAAACATAAATTTGGGTGAAGAATCATAATTTTACATTAAATTGAACTTTTAAGCCTTAAATATGCATGAAAAATGGGCTTAAAAATATATGAGTTTTGGACTCATCAAACTCCCTCAAACTTAAAGTTTTTCTTGTCCTCAAGCAAAGAAAAGATTATTTGTTTGTCCTCAAACAATAAAAATTGATTTTTAAGGACATTTTTCATTTAAATCATCTTTTTAATCAGATCAACAATTTTGCCTTAGTAACATAACAGTTGTGATATCAATTCTAATTAAGTTTCACTTTCAGAATCCTAAATTTTTTCAATTTAGATCATTCAATATAACATATAATTCATAGTCAGTAAACAGTTACAGTTATTGACCTAGTGAGTGTGTGTTGGTTTTCCCTTTATGACTAATTTGTCGATTCAGTAGCCTTATGAGACTCACTATACATAATGGTATTATCTTTAGAGTGACTTAGGTCCCATAGGCTTGTTGGTCATATCATTCTCCACTAATGTAGGCATAACATAACCCTTAAGATAAAATAGGTCTTTTAAGCTTGTAATGTATGGGTTGGGTACTTGGGTAGATAATTGGACATTTTAGGTTCAAATTTACCTAAACTGCATACATCTTCTTAGCATTTTTGCCTTCTAACTGCTCATCCTTTTATTTCTTATTAGAACTTTTTCCAAAGGCACCCTCAAACTTGATTTGGTGCATCTTGCTTCATGTTTCCCACTGTGGCTTTTTCTTTCTCCACTTTCTATTTCAACTTTAGTTTCTCAGTTCAGAAGCTAATTTCCTGTCATTTTGTTCAAGGTTAGGAATTGTGCAAGGTTTTGCCTTCTTAAGCTTTCTACCACCCCTTAACAAGCTTTGGGTCAGCAACTCCCATACAAGTTGGCATTAGGGTACTAGGTGTAGAACACTCCTAAGGACTTAATTGCTTTCGAGGGAAGTGAGCTCTGAGGTCAACTCCTCCTCCCTTGGCCCGTACATATTTTTCAACTTCTCAGTTTTTTTTATGTACCTCTTTTGTACATATTTTCTTCCCTATCCTTAGTTCTCATTCTTTTTCTATTTTTCAAGAATTGCCTCCCCCAAACTTGTTCTTTGTTTTTGTTTTTTTGTTTTACACTTATTTTGCAGTTGACATTTGAGTTCTTTACTATAAGTTTAGATTTTAAGGAGGCTGAGTTTTCTTTATGGTTTTGATGATAAGAATGGATTTTAGGCTCAAACAATTTACTAAGGTATATGCTTGTAAGCATATCAAATGGTAGGCTTTGAAAGGCACAAACTATTAAAGGATGGTCTAAATCATTTCCTGCTAGTTGTAATGCTTAGGATTTCGCCTTGAATAATAATACAACAAGTTCTAAGACCTGTTGAGACTAACTGATAGTAAGTCCAATAAGGTGTTCCTAACCCAAGCACAATCAGTTTTCAAGGTACTAATGACTAATGTGTTATTATATAGTCATTTTCTGAATTGCACTATTAAATCAAACTAGAATTACAAGCCTTATTAACATTGATTTCAATTTCAGTCTTTTAGGATCTAAAATTTTAGCTTATTTATCCTTGTGATTCACAGCCAGTAGGGTATCTAGAATCAACAAAATTTATACATATTTCCTCCTACTGCTGTAGCATTACTACTGCAGCATAGTGGCTCTAGGATCGTCCACAGGGATGGGTTTTCTTCGCGTAAATGACTTACAGTGAGGTTCAAAATGGTGAATTTGTTTTGGATTTTGAGGTTTTGTAGAAACAGTGAGGTGTAATGTTTGGAAACTGAAAGTAAAATTAAGTAAAATATAAAAGGAAACTCCTTGAAGTATCGGGCTATTGGATTTGAGTTTTAAAGGCAACTGAGGGATTCACGGGCCCTTTTCCTCACGTTAGGGAGGGTGACTGCTTCGTCCTTATTCGTGTGCCGAATTCTATTCCCAAGTGCAGGAATTACAGTTGTCTAGCATTGTAATACTGTGGGAATCCACAGGTCATCTCCACAGGGAGTGGTCTAATTTTATTGACAGTGGTTTATTCTCACTAAGGGTATGATTTAAAAAGAAATTGTAGGTTGTGTTGGTTATTTGGATGGTTGATTGTAGTTTATTTGTTTTAAATAGAAAAGACAGTGCTTTGGGATTTTTAGGGTTCCCTCACTCGATCATGTAAGTCCCACCTCTTATTTTATAAACTCATCTAGGAACCATTGATAAATGGTCTTTGATGGAGGATTTATCTTTAAATGCTCTTTGGAAAATAGAGATGATCGAGTAATACTAAACACTTGTTCTCAATTAATACGAACCCTTAGCTTGCATTCATGATCAAGCTGGGGTGTGCAGAGGATATCGTTAACACGTTGTCAGAATATCTCTTGACAAGGATTTACAACTTTCTTTGCACAAGTGATTAATATTACACAATCCATTGAAAGATCGAAAAGAGGAATTGAGGGACTATACCTTAATGGGGTGAGTTTCCCAGTGAATTCCCAGTATTAGGAGATAGAACTATAAAACTTACAGACAATTATAATTAAAAAACGATTAATCATAAAAACAGTACCTTTTGGAAATCAGAATTCACTTGTAAAACTGAGAATGACGAATGTGAGATATTAGGATTTAAAACAAGATAATTATTTATGCTGAAAGATTACAAACGCTTGAATCTAAAGCTTCGATAGAGAAGACTCTTAAATGCGGATCTA